>APFE031589274.1:12725-111771 GCA_000404065.3 Pinus taeda | reverse complement strand
TTCTGAGATTTTCATACTGAATTCTGAGGGTTTGAAGTTTTTCTCGTTTTACCTGATCATCTCCTTCATAACTCAGAACAATCTTGTCCCATATTTCCTTTGCGGATTTATACTGCATTACCTTGACAAATTCTAATTGAGATAGGCATCCTAATAGAGTATTGACTGCCTTTTCATTTGTTTCATATTTCTTTTTCTCAGTTGGATCTGTAGGAGTTGCTGATGGAAAAGTATACCCTGTATATATGATATCCCAGACTTCAGTACCAAGAGATTGAAGATAGGCAGTAACTCTTACCTTCCAATATACGAAGTTTGTCCCATCAAAAACCGGTAGCCTGATTGATGCTTCCCTCTCGTAGTTTCTCATGATTAAAGATCTTCCTTCAAGCGATCAAGCTTCTTCAGAAGGACCTGCTCTGATACCAATTGTTGGAAATAATATTGAGAGGGGGAGGTGAATCAGTATTATCAAATTATTTTCAATATGTCTTCCTGATTTATACTTTAATTTAATATTCAGATATTGATCATTAACTTGTATGTCAGTACCATATAAAAATGAGCATGAACAAGAAAAACAGATAGTCACACCAAAGAACACCAGATATAAGGTGGAAACCCAATGTGGGTGAAAACCACCTGCTGCAATATGTCTCTATCTTCTTTCAATTAGAAACTTCTTTTACGATGGTTTTGTACTGGTGCAATCCTTTACCAGTACGCAGGCTGCAACCTGCAGAGAGCTATAACTCTCTCTCGTTTTCCAGTCTCTCCTGGAAGGGAGCTACAACCCCCTTTGCTCTTTTTACTTCTTTTGGGGACCACGTTTCATGAATTTTCAAACTAGATCCAAGAAGATCAAATAATCATCAAGTACATGCAAATCACCCAATCTCCTTATACAATTAACCAATGAATCACCCAACTCTTCATAATGCTGTAAACAGACAAGTAATACTAGAAATCTAAACCCAGAACTCTGCTGCAATAGATAAAAGACAGTCAACAAATGTTTCAAGATAAGTCCGCAACTTCACCAAGAGGGGCCTGCGAATATCCGCAGCTCTTCTGAGTCTAAACTGCACAGATTTGCACTGGTCGTTCTTCTGCTCTGCGTATTTCTGCTCAGATCCGCACCTTTACTTTCTGACTGACGCGTACCTCTGCATTGTGTCTTCTTCTGCACTATGTACCCAGCACTGTGCCTTCTGCTTCGCTGCGTACACCCCGCACTGCGCTTCTCTTGTGCTGCGTACCTCGCACTGCGCCTTCTGCTGCACTACGTACCCCCGCACTGCTCCTTCTTCTGAGCTGCGTACCCCCCACACTCACGTCGTGGATCGCTTGCGTACTTCAGATTAGAGCCAAATTAAAAGTCCTCCAATGTGCCACAGTTAGTCAAATCCACAGATCTGTCCTTGCGCCCGAGAGATCACGCCTTATCAATAGATTCACCTTAAGTTTTCTCCTTGATTTAGATCTAGCATTTTAAAACCAATCACCCAAAATTTCAGATCTTAAGATATTCAAATTTCACAAGTGTCTGGCCAAGAGATCTCCTTTCCTTTTTATAGGCAAGCCTTTCAAAATACCACGGTCCAAAACCATAATAACACAATACCATGAACCCAATACCTTGGATCAATATTTTTTGATGCAATACCACGGACCAAAACCATAGGATCAAAAACTGTCGGACTAATACCATGAACCATTCATGAAGATTCCCACGTGCACGCGTTTTTATGCACTGGAGAGAGTGAAACTGGGGTCCGCACCTTCTGAACGGAGAACCTGCGTGTAAGCCCGCACTCCTTGGTCGGCGCACCTGCGGGTCTGCAGCTTCTTCTAGGATTACCTGCGAGTATCTTATTTTCCATGATTTTGAGAGCCTGAACTGAGATCTGCCACTAGAGTGAGTTGCCATCAAGTACAACACATGTGCCATAGTACCAAACCATAATCATAATGCCAACAGATCCTATTTATTTTTTCCACCGTTTTTTCTCTTTCTTTCAACAACTCCATTTTGTTGTGGTGTTTTGGTTGCCAAGAATTGTCATTTTATTCCTTATTCTTCACAAAAGTGTTGGAATTATTCAGATGTCAATTTTCCTCCATTATATGAAAAAAACACTTGATATTTAAATTAGTTTCGTTTTCAACCACCGCTTTGTAAATTCGGAAACATTCAAACGCTTCTAAATTTTTCTTCAGAAAACTTACTGTCATCAATCTAGTGCAATTGTCAATCATTAGCATGAAGTATTATTCACCAATCCTTTAGTTCTCATTGGTCCACATAGTTCGACATATACCAACTCTAATGGCTTTTAGGTAGAGTATTCCTTGGTCCTAGACTCATCCCTTCTCTATTTTCCATGCCTGCAATGCTTACACGTGGTGCTTGCTGGATATAAAATTTTTGACATCTCTTTGACAGTTTCCTTTTTACTAATCTTTACCAAATTATCAATGTTCATTTGACCCATTCTCTTGTGCCAAATCCAAATTTTATCATCCTTTTCTGGGAAACAACCTTACTTTCAAATTTCATCCAAGGTATATATATTGTTTGGAGTCCTTATTGTAGTGGCCACTAATCTACTTGATTTTTCCCTTCTTATTTTGCATTTCTTTGAGTCAAATAGAAGATTTTGTCCTTGATCACACATTTGACTCACACTTAGCAGGGTATGGCTCATTTTTTTTAATGAGAAAAACTTCTTCTTCCATGGAATTCTTGCTTGAAAGCTCAACTATACCATTTCCTATAACCTTAGTTGAACCATAATTTCCAAATGAGACTACCATTTTTTTCTTTTTGCAGAGATACGAATTTTTTATGGCATGTAATGTGTATTGAACAATCACTATTGACATACCATACATTTTTCTTGCTTTGGGATTTTAGAGAAATCACACAACGTTCATTCTTATTATTCTAGACTCTTGAAGGTTATTTTTGAGGAACATTTGACTCATACTTTGGATCCCTCAGAGGAGTGTTCAACTTGTAATATTTTGCTACATTTCCAAATTTGTTGCATTTGTAGCACTCTACTTCATCGATTAAGGATCCAAACCTGTTCTAATTATAGTTGTAGCTTTCTTGAGATTTTCTAAGATAATCATTCCTAGAGTAGCTTTAATTGTTGCTTATGTTCTTAGAACAAGCTTTACAATCCATAGCTTTGTGCCCAAAATTATTGCAAGAATAACACACACGAAGGAAGATAGTTTGATACTTGAGAGTGGTAGATCTTCTATGTGATGTAGTTTTCTAAATACCTTCCTCTGGAGTTTTATTTATTCTAGGTTGTTGATTTCGCATCTTCTGAATATGCATGATTTCCTCCTTCTTGATAGGGTCCTTGATGATATCTGCATGAGTCTTTTGTTCAACTTCTTTTTCTATCATCATGGAGTTTGAACCTTTAACAAAGGTGGATTTATATCCTAATCTTGATTTATCATTGCATGAACTTTGACTATTAATAGTTTCATCCAAAACTTTGGTGTTGTTTTCAAAATTCTTCTAGGTATTCCTCCTTTGTGATTCCTTTTTTAGTGAGACTAATTATGCTTCCAAACTCTCCTTTGTCTGGGTGCTTTCTTCCAAATCCATTTTGAGTATTTCTTCAATTTTCTTGTACTCCTCTAACTTTACTTTTGGATTAACGATAATCTTCTTTGATTCTTCAGACTTCTTATTGAGCCTTCAGGAGCTTCTTTTCAATTGTCCCTTTCCATAAATAACATTGTTCTTGTGTCATTGTCACTATCATTATCATTGGCACGTTCTTCATTAGATGAGGAACTTTATTCTTTTGAGTGGAGATTTTTCTTGAAGACTTTATTTTTACCTTGTTTCTTATATCCTTTCTTATTTTTCTTTACCTTTGTAGGAGCGTCTTCTTCATCATTAGTATCTGAACATTTTTCATAAGGACATTTTGAAATGATAAATTTAACCAAAATTGAAGCACTTTAAGGGGAGCTTATCTTTATACTTGTTGGTTACTCTCTTTAGTTTTCTCACAAAATTGGTTATTTCTTCATTTGAAATATCACTACAACTGCAATTGGAGCTTGGCTTTGATTGTTTATTGTTTTTCCCTATTTCATTAGATGTTGTAAAAGTTGCTTCTCTTTTGGATGGGTTCTCTTATTATGTTTTCATTTTGTAGGATGTAAGTGTTCCATGTAGCTCATCCATGTTGACACTTTCTAAGTCTGATTTTCCTTCTAGCACTGAGACTTTAGCATCAAATCTCATCAAAAGTTATCCTAGTACCTTTAGGACAATTACCTTATTTTCCATTGGTTCTCCTAATCCTTGAATGAAATTTACTACATCAACCCAGAGAAAATAAGCTACAATATTTTCATCTTCATTCATTCATAGTTTCTTAAATTGACCTTTGAAGGTCTAAAGCTTGGCCTCCTTGACCTTTTTTCACCGTCATATGTGTTTTGGAGCTTATCCCACCTTTCTTTTACAAATTTTCAATGCACTACTTTAACATAAATTGACTCTATTAGAACATTCAAAATAACATTCTTGGTTTTAGCTTTACTGTCATAAAGCTTCTTACCTACATCATTTGTTGGACGAGTCAAGGGTTATTTGTATTGAGTCATTATAGAGTGCCAAACATCATATGCTTGTGCTTGCACATATTCTTTCATCGTTCCACTCGCATAGTTATTTCCATTAAATATTGGTACTTCATTCTTTGTGCAATCCATGATCTCCCTTCTAGTGGTTAGACTACTTGTGAAGGAACCTAATCTAATACCAATTATTTGAAATACAGGGAGCGCATTGAATCAATATTTCACTTACGATTATTTAATTATCAATTTTTAGAGCATGAGCACCATAACAATAATCATCAACATATCACAAGAGTAGTACAAAAAATATTTTTAGGTGGAAACCCTTCTGAGAGAAAAACCATCAAACATTTTTCTAATAATTTATGACTACAAAAATTTATCAAATCCAACTGAAGGGGAAGGTCCAACTTCCTAGTACTCTTGAAAAGCATTCAATTTATCAGAAAGCTCCAACTCATAAAAGGATTCCCCCACACCTTGGTTTTACCAACTCCAACTAGAAGGACACTTTGACGCCATAGTTTTATTAGCTATGACTGATAGGATGCTCCAACACCTTGCAAGCTTCAACTTGCCCTAGCACCACCTTGCCACCATAAAGTATTTTCAGGCTCCAACCTAAAGGAGTCTTCACTCTCCTACCTTGCACCACCCAACCACCCTAAAAATATAAAGAGTAGATAAACAAATGTGGCCTCTTGTACCAAGGATAATGACCCACTTACAAAAATGTTTAATAAGCCCATTTTATTGTTGATGTATACGTTATATGTACAATAAAGATTCAATGTTATGCAACCAACTCACAAAAAGATAGATCAACACTTAAAAATTATTTTCTTTGAGGGGGAAACCTCCTTTACGTTACGAAAATAAACAATTCTTGGATGATACAAATGACAAGACCTCATTGGTATATATAGGAGTCTAAGGGGTCATAATATAATCAGAGCCTATATAACAATAATAATAATAGTGGGCTTCCATGGTGCACAACAATAACAATATGGGGGCTACATGGGCACAAAAATAACAATAGGGAGCTACACTAACAATAAAAATAAGGGGGCTACACTAGTATTATAGGGACTTAACATGCCCCTCTTCTTCAAAAAAGTGTTGTCGTCAACACTTGAGTAGTTATGGATGCTTTTGTATAAAGTTCTCATCCTCCCATGTGGAATCTTCAGTAGGTAAGTTCTTTCACTTAATGAGATACTCTGAAATTGATTGATTATTAGTGGTCAGGTTCTTGTTTCCGTTATTTCTTACAACTCCAATATGTTTTTTCCTTCTTCGTCAAGTTTTTGAACTACTGTTTGAGTTGGAAGCTTGTCGTCAATAACCATCTTTAATCATGAAACATGTAAAACTAGGTGTACTCGGTAAGATGCAGGCAAATCCAATTTATATGTCATAGTACCAATATTTTGCAACACCTTGTAAGGACCATAGTATGTGGGTGATAATTTATTATCCTTATTAGCTTGTTTGAGGGACATTATTTTATATGGTTGTAGCCGTAAAAATATCGTCGCCTACATCAAAACATATTTCAATGCAATGTTGATCTTCTTGTTGTTTCATTCGATTATGCGCCATAGTGAGGTTATCTTTTAAGTGTAAGAGAACTTCTTGTTGATGCTCGATGTGATATTCCATTGCTTGAACCTTAGAATTTTCTCTTAAAGATGATGTGATGGATGGTGTATGATATCCATAAAGTGCCATAAATGGGGTCATTTTTGTTGCAATATGGAAGGACGTGTTATACCACCATTTAGCTGGAGGTAACCACTTGACCCATTTTGTTTGTTTATGAGAGACAAATCAATACATATATCATTCCAAACATTTTTTCACTATCTCAGTTTTCCTGTCAGATTGAGGATGATAAGATAAACTATGAGTTAATTGGGTACCAAGGCGAGAAAAAAATTCCATCCAAAAATTTCTAGTGAAATTGGGATCTCTATCACTTACAATAATCTTTGGGTTTCCATGTAGATTTTGAATTGTTTCAAAAAATTCAGTATGTTAGCCTCACTCTCACGTTAAAAACAATTATAAATCCAAAAATATTAAATTAATTAAAAGCATGAAATTTGGATTTAATTCCTAACTTTCTATAGTGGGTTTGTTCCTCAAAGTTAGGAGTCAGTTTAGGTCTAGTTGGTTAAGAGATTATCTCCAACTAGTTAGGCTCTTAGATTAGTATATGGTTGAGAAAATAGTCCAACATAGACACACTAGGTTAAGACAAATATCCTGTTGTATTTGTATTTGTATTATACAAATTATTATACAAATTATTTTAATAATGAAAATAAAAAAAATCAAAGCTGTCAAAGCATTTCTGCAGAGGTTTATGTCTCTGACAATTTAGTGTGTTTATTTATAATCCTTTTGTGGTCATTATCAATAACACTACACACAAGGGGGTATTCGGGGCTGTTGGTATTTAGCGTTGAAGAGCACAAGTTATCTTGTGTGTAGACCTGGGAATGGACTACGAGTTGTGCCTAGACTTTTTGTTGTTGATTTAGCGTTGAAGAGCACAAGTTATCTTGTGTGTAGACCTGGGAATGGACTACGAGTTGTGCCTAGACTTTTTGTTGTTGATTTGTATGGTTGTAAAGTCTGCGTGTGAAGTGCGTCTTCCAAATAGAACGTTGTGACTTCAACATTGAACTTAATCCTCCAATTGATTGGTTAGAATAGTCTTATTGGTTGTTTGAACTACGAGCATAAATGTATGCTCCGCTTCTCAAAACGCGAGATGCATTCCCTCCTGTAAGTCTGCAAAACGCAATGCCCTACTGAGCTGCCTACCGTCTGTGGGTCTGGAAACGTGAGCTCCAGTCGATACCATTGCGGAGACACAGAGTTGTCTGGAGGCACTATGGTAAGGCACCTCCTGGCACCATCCCCGAAAACTTGTCCGTGTTCCATTCCTGTGCAACCATGAGACAGTTGATAAATTCATAGTCCTTTTTTGGGGGGATGTTCTAGCATTTTAAATGTTGTTTGGATCCTCATATGATCCTACGTCCCATCATAGTTTTTGAAAAGTTATAAAAATATATATATATATATATATTTCTGCCTTTCTTGTAGATCATAATCCCATGAGTTGGTTTTGTCCGCGTTGATGCCCCAGTCTTTCTTGTTACAGATTTCTGCGATGTGTCCGTGTGAGACTTGGTAGTCTGGGCGAATTCCTGTCTGGGTAAATCATCTCACCGACAGTGTATGTTAATCGGTGAAATATATACAACATGTGACGTGCATTGACTATTGTGTTAATGAGTCTAGTATAGAAGCTATCTGATGCTTTAATATTCTGCCTTTTGGATCGTTCGTTGGTGATCCGTCAACAATTGTGGATCGATTCTATAGTTGCGCTCTAGATTGCTTACTTTGACAAATTCTCGACACTTAAAACCATATGTTGCAGGTCGAGTACGCAGGTAGTAAAAACTTTTTGATATCCAGTGGACACTTGCTTGCTGCAACACTGATCAACAGTGTACAACCACCTTATAGCCAACAACGTGTGGAGTCTATAACGTTTTGAAAAAGGAATCAGTGTTAGAACCTGCGTGGAGGAATCTGCATAGAAAACTGAGCGTAGACTGGAAATGTGTTAATCTCTCCAACGAATTTTTAAGATTTTAAAATATGTCCGATGTGGATGCTTTAGATATGAGCGTTGCACATTTTTTTCTGTTAGAATGTTGTGTATTTGCTGCATCGCGGAACCGTGAGTCGAGGAGTTGGATAAGGAGTCTGTGGTGAACCACCTGCAAACAACAAAAAATATCTCCAACAAATTTATGGTATGTGTATACATTCATAAATATTTCAACATTAAAACACCTTTTTATAAAGTGATTCTAATATTTTATTAAAATTGTTTTAAATAAGGTGTAGGTAAGTTTTTAACCTGATCATTTGGAGAGATAAATGACTCTTTTGCAAGAGATAAATGACTCTTTTGCAATGTTTGGAGTAAAAAGTTGATTTAGGTTACTTTTTTCGAGAGATTAGGTGTATTAAATGTTTTGTGCATTAAATTTTTCTTTCGGAGAGATAAGGTGTTTTCTTCCTTTTTGTTGGAGTAATAAGGTAATTTTGTAAGAGGGGATAAATTTTTGGAGTGATAAAGGTAAACTTTTTTCCGTAAATTTGGAGTGATATTTAAATTATTTTTTTTTAAAGGGAAGTTTATTGTTGAAAGCATTTATTATTGAAGACACATTGCTTTAAGGGGTTGCCAGTTTGATATTATCATTGTTGTAATAAGGTTTATGTTTTTTTTAAAAAAAATTGGAGAGATGAGGTGCATTAAAATTATCTACTTTGGAGTGATAAGGATTCATTGTCCAAAGTCAAGACAAATTTAGAAGTCCTTGATGTAGAAGTGATTGTGTATGAAAATGAGAGTAATGTGTGTATCATGACAAAGGCTATTGAAAATAGATTTGAACATTGTATCAAGCATAATAAAGATATCATTTTTTGGTGATTGTGTCCTAGATCCGCTCGAAATTGAATAAGGGGATCTTAGGTACACCATGAGTATGTTTGTGATGGCTCATGCATTTTTGGATTCTTAATGTTTCTTATTTTTGTGTGTCTAGTTTTGACACTATCTTTGTAATATGGCACACACGGAGTACACAACAAATTAAGGAAATGCATGCACATAATAAATTCTCTTCAAGATCATGTAATCATGCATACATAAGAAAAGTACAAGCAATCAAGAAGCTGCAACACATAATCAAAGATATCAAGTTGTTAACATCAGCATTCAAAAAACATTCTACATCAACATGGAATTCAACATCATTCATTCAAGGCAATAAATTTAATGAAGTTGTCATCTACATCAACAAACAACTACATCAACTTTTGGACAATGAACTTGCAACATTTTTTGTAAGAGTCAACTCAAAACAAAATTATAACTTGCAAATCATAATTTGCAATCAATTTGAGTCGAATTGTAAGGGTGCATTCTCGGTTGAAACTAACACCCAAGCTTTGACTTGATAAAGAGTCAATTAAGTCAAGTGAGTCCTTGTTTTCAGTTGATTCATGAAATTCATTTTAACATGTCATCAAATCATTGTAAGAATTTTCCTGGGTGCATTTTCGATAGTATTCGACACCCTTCTTTTGCAAATAAGCTCAATCAAGTGAGTTCAACTCTAAAGCAAGCGAGCGTGCAATTCGAGAAACAATCAAAAAAACATCGAGCGAGATAATCAAGCAAGTTCTAATAAAAAATGAAGCGAGCATGAAGTCGATTGAAGCATTCACAAAGTTCAAGAAAGCGTGAAGTTGATTAAAGCATTCACAAAATTCAACCGAGTGTGAGTTCAAGCAAGTTCACATGGAGAAAAACATTCAATTGTTACAAATTCTTAACAATCTGATCCTATCAACTGTTGAAGACATGGTGCAAATCAGCAAGGCAACTCTTGTTGATATTTCAAAGCATCTACATGAGGCACATGAGACAATTGAATTTCTTCAACTGGAGTCACAATTACAACTATATGAGTTTCAACGAAAGAATGATGTTTCTAAGCCATTCAACCATACAAATGAAGATAAAGATGATTTAAAGTCACTCAGGCATACAACTTCGAGTGTAGAAGTTGTCCATGATCAAGTTCACCTATCTTCTTCCAAGCCAATCATCAAGTTATGGGAAGAAATCCATAACAACAAAAATCTATGTGGCTTAGGATATGACAAAGATGACAACAACTTGCATATCCCAAAGTATTCAGGCAAATCAAGTTCATCAGTGCAGGGTTTCTTGATCAAGTAACATTAGAACGCCATGTGAAAGTTGAAGACAAACCCAAATGCAAACATTGTCAAAAAACGGGTCATATGGAAGATCATTGTTTTGATCTCCATCCTTGTCACCCTGGTGGCAAGAAGAATCACTCATCAGAGAAATGTTGCAAAAAAAACCAACCAACCAGATTGAAGATCAATTATGCATGGATTGATCTTTAGGAATGGTCGTCGATAGTAAAACGATTATATAAGTTTTACCACGGAATTCAATCTCACCTATTGTAGCCAACAGTCAAATGAAGATGGTACTCTCGTGCACATGAAAGCGGGAGTACAACAGTGACATTCTCTTACACCTGAAGGGGGGGAGTTAAAAAATCAAATGTAGATGGTTGTCTCTCCTTTTAGCTGACAAAGGGGGGAAATGATAATGGAATTGAAGGTGGTTTTCAGACTAAAATTTTTGACAACATCAAAAAAATAAGCCAGTGAGCATCATCATCAAGTCAGTTAGTGTGCATCATCATCAAATCATCCAGTGGGCATCATCAACAAATAAGCTAGTGGGCATCATCATCAAATCAGCCAGTGGGCATCATGAACAAATCAACCAGTGGGCGGTCAACATAAAAGTCGCCAGTGGCCAGTTTCGACATCATCAAATTCACAGTGGGCGTTATCAACATTTTGTTAGTGGACTAGCAATTGGGATGATGATTGAAAGCAAAGGATAGATGGATATTTTTGTAGCTTTGAACCTGATGGAGTTGTCAAGCAATTTTCAGAGATGTATCAAAGTTGCAGTTGATTCATGCTCTCTTTAGATTGGAGTTTTTTCGGCATCCAACATTGGCAGTTTTTTAGGTAGTTTTTCATTGAGGATCAACAATTTTAGCATGAGAACTTGGAGATGGTACCAGGTTCTTACTTTGGACTTATCATTGAGGGGAGGAATGTTAGCCTCACTCTCACATTAAAAACAATTATAAGTCCAAAAATATTAAATTAATTAAAATCATGAAAGTTGGATTTAATTCCTAACTTTATAGATTGGGTTTGTTCCTCAAAGTTAGGAGTCAATTTAGGTCTAGTTGGTTGAGATATTCTCTCCAACTAGTTAGGTTCCTAGATTAATATATGGTTGAGATATTTTCTCACCCAAAGTGTCCAATATAGGCGCACTATGTTGAGACAAATATCCTCTTGTACTTATATTTGTATTATACACATTATTTTAATAATGAGAATGAGAAGAATGCAAGGAGGATCTCAGGCCTTTTTCGCTAGTGTTTATGTCTCTGATAATTTAGTGTTCTTATTTTGTTTAAATCCTTCACAATAAAAATTGTACTAGCTTTAAAAGGATGAGATAATGCACAAAAGTGTGCATATTTGGAAAGTCTATCAACTACCACCATGATGACACTCTTTCCTTCAAACTTGGGTAAAGCTATGATAAAATCCATTGAGACCTCCTCCCAACCTTGACTTGGAATGGCTAAAGGTTGTAAAAGACCTAGGGTTTTAATTGTCCCAACTTCATTTTGTTGGAAAACCAAACATTATGCCACAAACTTCTGAAATCAGATTTGAGACCATCCCGAAAAAAATCCTTGACCCTATGGTAAGTTTTTAAAAATCGTGAATGCCCTCCTAAGGTGGAGGTGTGCAATTCCAAAAGAATCTTTTTTTTTGAGTTGTTAATCCTTACATAGATATAAATTATATTTATACCATAATGAATCATTTTTCCAGATAAATGTATCAGATGTACTGGGATCTTGCTGCAACTTTTAAATGAGTGTCCGCACCTCTTCTTCATTCTTCCATTCATCCATTGCTTCATTTATCTAGTCAGGTTGGATAATAGAAATCACACAGAGAAATGCTTCCATATCCTCATCCTTTCTCAAGGTGCATCTGCAACAAAATTTTGCTTCCTTTTTTTGTAGATGATTTCAAAGTCATTAACCAACATCTTTGTGACCCATTTTTTTTCTCTTCTAAAGATAATTTTTGTTTCAAAAATTATTTAAGTCTATCATGATTGGTTTTTACCTTGATGTGTCTTCCCATTAGGTAAGGTCTCCATTTCTTTATTGCATGTAGTATTGCCAACATTTCCTTATCATAAATAGGTTTGTGTAGATACTTTCCCTTGATTATTTGACTTTCAAAATAAATGGGTTTTCCTTCTTGCATTAAAAAAACACCAATTCCATTTCCTGAGGCATCACATTCCATAATAAAGGTTTTTGTGAAGTCTGGTGTAGCTAAGACCGATGCTTGGCACATTTCCTCTTTAAGATGTTCAAAAGCCTTAGTTGCTTTTGGAGTCCACGAAAAATGCATATTTATTTAGTAATGTTGTTAGAGGTGCTTCTATTCTCCCATAATTCTTAACAAACTTGCAATAATGCCCTATAAACCCGAGAAATTCTCGAAGATGATTTAGGGTTGTAGGGATTTTCCATTCCTTAATGGCTTTAATTTTGTTAACATCTACTTTAACACCCTCATGAGACACAATATGACTCAAATATTCCACCTCCTGTACTCCAAAGAAACATTTGGAGATTTTTGGATATAATTATTTCTCCTCCAATAGTTTGAGCACCCTATGAACATGTTGAACATGATCCTTCCAAGACTTGTTGTAGATTGGTATATCATCAAAAAGTACTAACACAATTTTCTAAGGAAAAGTTTGAAAATGGAGTTCACCAAAACTTGAAATGTGGAAGGCGCATTGGTAAGGCCAAAAGGCATGACCAAAAATTCATAATGACCTTCATGAGTTCTAAATGTTTTTTTCAGAATGTCTTCATTCTTCATTCTAATTTGATGATATCTCAATGAACGCAAATCTAGCTTGGTGAAGTAAATTAATCCATGTAATTCATCCAACAATTCATCAATGACAGGAATGGGAAATTTTTCTTTAATAGTGAGTTTGTTGAGCTCCCTATAATTTGGACACATACGCGATGATCCATCCTTCTTGTGCACTAATAATACTAGAGAAGAGAAAGAACTTTGACTAGGTTTAATTATACTGGCCTCTAGCATATCTGCAACCATGCATTAAATTTCACTCTTTTGGGTATAGGGAAATCCGTAAGGCCTGATGTTTGGAGGAACACTTCCTGTAATCAAATGAATAACATGATCATGATCACAAATAAGTGGGAGGTCTATGGGAGTCTCAAATACCTTGGAATGATTGTCCAAGATTTTTGGAGATCTAGAGAAATAGAGGATTTCGATGTCTGAACCTCTAGCTAAAATAATTGTGTAATTATTCCATGTTCTTCTTTCCTTATAAGATTTGTCATGCCATTAGAGTTTATTATCTTTCCTAGCTTCCCTGTGATACCCCTTAATTCAAATTCCTTTCCTTCCCAAAAAAATTCAAGAAAAGTTCTTGAAAATTAAAAGCTATCGTCCCCAAAGATTGTAACCATTGGACTCCTAGTCCAACATCAACACCACCCATTAGAATCAAAATCATTGGACTATTCAATTTAGCTTGATATTATGGCACTTTCCAAAGCAATTTATAGTTCCTCCATTTGCAACCATCACTTGACACTCTGTTGTTGGATATAGGAAGTAATTCAATTCCTTGGCTATCTTACAATGAATAAAATTATGGGTACCACCTGAATCAATCAACACTATTTCCTTTTTCTTCTTGATATGTCCTTCTATCTTGAGAGTTTGGGGAGTGTTAATTCCTGCCAATGCATTACAAGATATGGTCGGATTAATTTCTTCTTTCTCTGGGGTTGGTTCCTGGTGTATATCCTCTTCTTTTGATGTTTCTTGTTCCTTTTCTTCCTCCTCTTCACAATCTATGTAAAAATAATTTATTCTTAGAACACTTATGACATTTAATGTATTTGATATCACAACTCTAACAAATCCATTTTTCTCTTATTTCTTCCAAATGTTGTGGTGTCAACCGTGTAGGTTGTGGAAGGCTAGGAGTAGAAACACTTCCATCTTTATAGTTGTGAGTGGTAGACTTCCTTGTTGCCAAAAATTTTCTTTCAATTTTTCTTGCTACCTTGATTGCCTTCTGCACTGAATCAAGTTCCCAAAGGAAAACCTCATGTTGGCTATTATCCTTTAAAGTACCTATGAATACAGGAACCTTATGCTCCTCTGGAATATCATTTACCCTCATATTCAATTTTTAGAAGTCCTCAATGTTCTCCGCCATTGAACCCTTTTATTTGAGATTTATCAATTGGCTAAAGAAGGTGTTACTCTTTGTATCATCATAATTTTCTATCACTTCCTTCGTAAAAATTGACCAAGTGAAAAGTGGTTTACAAGAACAAAGTCATCGATACCATGCAAAGTAATTATGTTATAAATATAAGGTTTCAGTGTGTACCTTTTATATGTGTTGCACATTATGGAGATCAAAATATTGCTCCATCTGTAGTATCCATGTTACCAGATCCTTGTCATCAAACTTCCTCCTATCAATATTTAAAATATGGTGGGTCTTAAATCCAAAGTTAGAGTCTCTAAAATCATGATTAACATTCCTTTTGTTCTCATCATTAGTTTCATCTAATACCTTTTCGCTATTAGGAAGCATTTCTTGTAGCAACTTTGTAAAACCTTCCGTCAAACCTTCCATATCCACTTTAAATCCATCCTTCAAACTTTCCATGTCTGCTTTTAATCCATCATTCAAACCTTCCATGCCTTATTTTAAACAATTCTTCAAACCATCCATCTTAGCTTCCATTTAATTTTTTGTTACTCTTTGCAAGAGCAAAATGTTTTGCACTTGGTCTTGTAATTTTGATATATCATGGTGCATTTCTTCCTCTTCTTCACGCATCATAGTAGAGATTTCTAGTTTCTTACTAGGTGTTTCCATTTTCTTGCTTTGAGTAATTTTGGAGTGAAATAATGATATTTATTCTTCATTATTCCCCTTGAATCACTTCAAACTGATTTTTCAAAAAAAATTATGCAAATTTTAAAAAAATACACACCTTTTTTCTTACTTTGTAGGATCTCGATATTGAATTTGTTCTATCTTTGTAATTTTTTATCTTAAATATCTGAAATTTCACCTTGTGGTAGACTTATGAGTCTTATTTCTAACCCCACAAGTCAGAATGAGATTGGATTCTTCAAGAAAGAGTTATGCACAATCTCCCACGATGACATGATTATATTATAAACTAGTTCAGTAGAGAGAACTTGTACAAAATTCCACGTGTCATTGTTTTCGTCTTCAACTCTGAAAATGATACACAACAAACTACAGTCTGTGCAATTTCAACTACTTTTTACGAAATTCAAATCTGATGCTCAGAGAGAAAGTTATGATGATTTTCCCTAGGTCACCTATTTGAGACTGAATTATTGAGTCTGCAAAAGCCATAACTTCCTTGGATCATACATCTGAAAATATAGAGAACCAATATCTAAAATTTGTACACGAAGTTCATAAAGGTTTTGGCTTTGTGGTCCAAATTTCAGCTTTATAAGCTTCGCATAAAATAGGTTATAGTGAAATTTCCAAGATGACATGTTTGGAGAAGTGAAACCCTAGAATCCAAGGCTTTGATACCCAACGTTATGCAACGAGCTTACAGAAAAATAGATCAACGAATTAAAACTTATTCTCTTTGAGGGGGTAACCTCCTTTACATTACGTAAATGAACAATTCTTGGATAATACAAAGGAAAAGACCTCCTTGGTGTGTATATATATATATATATAGAGGAGTCTAAGGGCTCATAATATAATCAAAGCCTACATAACAATACTAACAATAGTGGGCTTCTATGGGGAACAACAATAACAATATGGGGGTTACATGGGTACAACAATAATAGGGGGCTACACTAACAATAATAATAAGGGGGATACACTAGTATTATAGGAACCTAACATCTAAATTTCATCAATTGATAAAAAAAATTCAAAACTACCTTTTAATGTTCCTTGTACAAATTATTCTACATTTCAATTCATAAGATCATACCTTTGATTACAACAATTAATGGTTTTACTGATGTTAGTAGTAAATATCTTTAATACAAAATGTACTTTTGAAATCAATCTTGAATATACCTTTAATCTAATCTTTCCTTTTGTTAACTATGAATACTCCTTTGTCTTTCCTTAAAATGATCGAGCCAACACACTTATCCTTATTATACTCTTGAGACTAGTCAAGCAAGAATAAACCAAACCCTAACCATACAAATTTCAGCCTTTCAACAGACCTCTTTAATTCTCCTCTAATTGATCATATCAAACCTTAAATAAAAAATTCTGCAACATACCTTGGATGACATAGCTGGAAAAAATGTTGATATACCTTCAATATGCCTTAGATTTTAGTCTTGATAAGAGACCAATATAGGTCTTATGATAGGTCTCAAAGAAATCTTCAATGGTATCTTCAAAATGGCTTCAATTCATCAAAAAGGAGTTCCTTTAGCATGTTTGAAAAGGTCTTAGTTCATCCATAGAAACAGAGATAGAAGATCTGAAATTTCCCACAAATAGCCTTAACACATCCATAATGAGCCAACAAAGAGACTCCTTAAATGATATGATAGTTATGGAAAAAATTGTTCGTACTATAGAGCCAAAAGGTGCCTTAGCAGAATATGGGTCATGCCTCAGGAAGGAAATGAATATCTTCCTTGGACATGTGTGAATCATCCCTCTACAAAAATTTTTATAGGTCTGCTTTGGAATAGTTGACAAAGAGCTTCAAGGTCTGCACAAAGTTGCCTTAGGAATTTTGAAATATCCTCCAAAGGAAAATTTCAAACTAGGGCATAAATAAAGGTTTCCAAATTTGTCTCAATTCAATTGGAATCACCCTCAGATGCACTTGTAATACATCTTGAAATAGTTCATACCAATCTCAATTGAATGCACAATATTATTCTCAAGAGGGCTCGAATTAGAGCTTAGGATAATAGATAATTATGCCTCATAAATCTCACATTAGGCCTCCGTGCATATTGCCTCAAACCTGTGTGAATGAACATTGATAAATAACCCTTGATATGTGTGAATAATTCATTTCCTTAGTGTTCAATGAAGGTCATAGGTCTTTGCAAAACTTGCCCAAAAATATGCCAGATTCCGCCTCAAAATAAATACAAGCTAGATCAAAGAGTGATTTCCATTGTGATTCGTATTCAATCTTTAAAAATATGTAAGGATGTGATCTTGGAGGGATGAAAAAATTTAGATAATATTTCCATAGATTCAAGCCCTTGAAGGGTTGAAAATACCACAGAACCATACCATGTTTCCACCAATAAACCCACGAAAAATTAGACCCAAACCAAGATAAATTGATCCAAAAAATATTACTCCAAACTTGACCTCCTTTAGTTTTGTGTGACTACACAAGGGCCTTAGAAAAAATCATAGAAGATATATGTTGAATATCTTTGTCTTTTTTAGGACAAATAAGTCCCTTTATAGAAAGATTAAGGAATCATCTAGGAGGAAGGCCAACATTTTCAAAAGGAGGGACGTTGATCATCCAAACTTCAAATTTTGAATTTCAATTTAAAAATATTTTGGAGCCAAAAATCAAATGAACATTAAGGTTGATTCTTATTTTTAGTTAAAATCCCCTTTTTTCAATATAAATTTGACTAGGATAGGTAATTCATAATTTAATTTAATTAAAATTTCCATAAATAAACCAATCAATAAGTTGATTGTAATGTCTCCTTTGGGGCTACTTGATAAAAAATGGGGCTCCAACATTGATCAATCATATCACCTGAATTGTGAGGAGTTAGGGGGTGTGTCACCTACTATTGGAATCAACACAATGAAGAGAATCAAATGAAGATGGTTTTAAACCCAAAACATAATCATCAAAGGAATGCTTCTTCTATTTGTTGCTTGGGTTGACATTAATGACATCCAAAGATCAAAAAATATTGATGTAACTCCAATTTGTAATCCATATTTCCATTCCTTTGCAACACCTTATAGGGGCCATAATACCTTAATGCTAATTTATTGCTCTTATTTTGTTGCTTGAGGAACATTTGCTTATATGGTTTTATTGTCACATATATCCAATCCCCACTTCAAATTCCCGTTCATTGGGACATTGATCTACTTGTTGTTTTGTCATATTTTGTGGCATAACCAATTCGTTCTTCAATAGTTGAGAACCTCTTGTTGTTGTTGTATGTGGTCCTTTATTTCTTGAGCCTTTATAGTTTCTTTCAAGGTTGGTGTGATGAATGGAGGATGATATCTATAAAGTGCAATAAAAGGTGACATTTTTTATGAGGTATGGAAGGATGTGTTCTACCACCATCATAACAAGGGAAACCATTTGACTGGTTATGTCTGTTTATTAGATGCAAAAAAAATGGAAATCTTTCTAAACATTTATTCACAATATTAGTTTTCCCATTAGATTAAGGGTGGTAAGATGAGCTAGGAACCAATTAAGTACCAAAACAAGGAAATAATTTAGTCCAAAAAACTACAGTGAAAATTAGAGCTTCGTCACTCATAATAATCTTTTGTATTCCATGTAGTTTTTAGATTGTTTCCATGAATGCTTCTACCATTGTACTTATTCTAAAAGGATGAGAAAAAAAAAAAATGGACATAGTTTTTCAGTCGAACTACCACTACCATGATCACACATTTTCCTTTAGATTTAGGTAATGACACATTTTCCTTTATATTTAGGTAAACTTGTAATAAAAGCCATTTAAACTTCTTCACAACATTGGCTTGGTATGAATAATGGTTGAATGAGACTTGGGGCCTTGATTGTTTCTCCCTTATTTTGTTGGCATACCACATATTCCACCATAAACTTTTTCACATATGCTTCAAGATCTTCCCAAAAATATACTTTTTTGATGTTATGGTATGCCTTAGACTAAATGTGCTCTGATAGGAGAAGTGTGTAATTTCAAAAGTATCTTCTACTTGAGTTGTGAATTATTACATAAGTATAGGTGATCTTGAAACCATAACAAATCATTTTTCCACATAAAATTTTCTACTATGTTACGGTCCTCATCTAATTATTGAATGATTTTACATATATTTTCATTTTGCTTCCTTTCTATCCTGGCTTCTTCCACCTAGTCAGGTTGTGGAATAGAAATAGCACATAGTAAACCATTTGTTTCTTCCTCTTTCCTTGAGAGTGCATCTACTACAATATTTGTTTTCGCTTTTTGTAGATAATTTGAAAGTCATAACCCAACATCTCTATGACCCATTTTTGTTTCTCTATTGAATATAGTCTTTTTTTAAATACTTCGGAGTATGGTGATATAATTTACTTTGAATTATCTTCCTATTAGGTATGGACACCATTTCTTAGATTCATATAGTATGACTAATATTTGTTTTCATAGATGGGATTGATTAAGTTGTTTCCTGTAACATTTCTAATTTGATAGGCACGGGGCCTTCCTTCTTGTATAAAAAATGTACCAATGACAAGGCATGAGGCATCACTCTCCACAATGAAGGTTTTTGTGAAGTTAGGTGTCACCAATATGAGAAATTTACACATAGCCTCTTTAATCTCTTTAAAAGCTTTGGATGCTTCTTTAGTCCAAGAAAATTATTCCATCTTCAATAATTTTGTTACAGGTCCTGCTATTTGACCATAATTCTTGACAAACTTGTAG
Organism: Pinus taeda; assembly: GCA_000404065.3. Classification (NCBI taxonomy): domain Eukaryota; kingdom Viridiplantae; phylum Streptophyta; class Pinopsida; order Pinales; family Pinaceae; genus Pinus; species Pinus taeda. The sequence goes on along the minus strand of APFE031589274.1, from coordinate 91,632 downwards.
TAATATCTAGTCAATCCTAAGATCATAGAGCTACAAGGTCTGTAATAGGAGGTTTAAATTCATCCTTCTCTCTCCAAAAAAATTCATCCAGATCATAGAAAAGTCACTATAGAAAAACTTTCTTGCTCCTTCTACACATGCAAGTTGCAGCAAATAATTTTTCCACATGTGTGAGCTTCTTACTCTCCTTCTTTCATTCAGTCAATTTCTTTTCAACTTCAACTTCTTTCCTTTTCTTGGGAGTAGTTGTATTTCATCTTATGTGTGTACCAAATGTATGTCACAAGGCAGACGGAAAAAATGTATATTTGTAGACATCTAGGAGGGACGAATGGGTGCCTCCAAGGGGCCAGACCAACTTGAATAGGAGGAGCCTACTTGGTCATCCTGTGGAGCCATGAAAATTGTTACAAAATCAAATTTTCTTTTGAAAGGTCTTGAAGAACATGCTTTCTAATTTTCTTTGACAAATACAAATAGCATAATTTTCTTTTGATCATGAAGAACATGCTTATAATAAATGATGAAAAATATATGTTATGAATACCAACCACAATTACAAAAATTCAACACTCCCTCTTAACTAGGGAGGTACTCATAATGACTATCAACGTGTTCTCAAGTTGATAATTCTACAAGGAAGGATAAAGATTAAAATAAGCATCATCATCAATATCATAATCATGATTCACCATCAAACAACTATAGACATACTCTAGGTGAAACACTCTAGAAAGATATTTGAGCATGATGTTAGGAGGAAATTTCTCATCTGAGTGGCCTTTATGACTATTCTCCAACCAAGTTCAAACTGAAACATGGAGAATATCCTATGTCAGGAAATTCTTTAAACCAAGGTCAAAGTTACATAAGCAGAATGTCTTCTACTAGATCATTCTCCAACAAAGGTCAAAGTGACACGGGGGAATGTTAGTTTTCCTGACCATTCTTCAATCAAGGTCATAAAGATAGAGGAATAATGCTAGTCCATGATGCTATCTAATTTGTCAAACCATTCTCCAACCAAGGTCATAATTACATAGGGGGGACTTCTCCAACCAAGGTCATAATGACATAGGGAGAATATTGGACCATTCTTCAACCAAGGTCATGAAGACAAAGGGAGAATTTCCATTCATAATGGTGTCTCATCAACTCTTCCTTTTAATAAGAGAGGTATTCTCCATGATCGTAAGCTTGTCCCAGAAGTACACAAAATTTTCTCTATAAATAGGTTTTGTAAGAATATCAAGAAACAACTTATGAGTGGACATGTACTAAATCTTCATAAATCCCTTCAACACCATGTCTCAAATGAAGTGGTATTTGATCTCGTTGTGTTTCCACCTATCATCATGGTCATCACCAACACTTGATCAAGATAATATTGCAAGTAACCTTTGAATTCATATTGGTTCTCAACTTTCCAATCCAACTACAATATACTTGGCATTTTCCATACTAATTGTGATAGATTATTTCTTCATGCGTATCCAATAAATCATAATGGAACCCAAACTGAAGCAACATCCTAATGAAATATGTATGTCTTCAACACTCTCTACTCAAACTAAATCTACAGTTGTACTTCTCAAATCATCCATGACTAATTGTACCATGTTTGTACTCCAATACATGTTGAGAAACATATATTGGTTCAACCATAAACTGTTTTTCTCCCTTCTTTGGATCATAGATGTTTTCCGGTCACCCAAACTAGGTGCTCCCTCTCAGACTGAGACATATCCTTCCATGGTAATTTAGGATGCACCCTCTGCCAATTTTTTCTTATAGTATATTATCTACAATCAAAATCCATCATCTTGAACTCAGAGGTCAACTCCCTCTGAAGTTAGAACAGGGTTCCAAAGGAAGCATTGACTTCTCCTTCAATGAGTTCTTCTACTTTCATTAGAAAAATAGATCATATAGGAATAGTTTAAGTGTATCAAGTTTGAGGATTTTATTTAGTCATATTTATGCTTATAAGTATAATATTTCTTCATGTACCTCATAAGCTTGAGGTAGTTCTTACGCACACTTCTTCCTCCTCAATTATTGAGGAAAGAAGTCTCTGCATCAAGTTGTTGCAATCTACAAAATAATGATAATAGAAGTGTACCTTGCAACTGGGGAAAATGTATTGTCATGATCCTCTCCCTCATGTTGAAAATGTAAGTTTTGGTCTTCATAATTGTTGTTGTACTCATTTCAATATGTATCCTATGTAACAAACAAACAAGAAAAGAAAAAGTTATTATTTTAAAGCATGGGTTTCATTCTCTTTATTGATGGTCTTCTAGGTAAAAGCATGTCTTTCATGATTCTAGGGTCTGTTAGGTATTATGATTTATTTTCATGATTCAAAGGAGTCAACATCATGTTTATAAGACCCTTCCATGAAAACTGTAATTAGTGTTGAAGAATCTAGGGCAGTTAGAGTTAATAATATTCTTCTTCCATGATAACTATTTGTGAGGCATTTTTAACTTTTTCTTATTAGCACAATCTTCTCTTGATATTACTAGAGTGTGTCTTCTTAGTTCATCAAATAGCTACCAAAACAAAAGATACAAGGACATGAGATATTGGCTTCCTACAAGGGCCAAAACCTCTCACTCCTTGAGAGGAAAACCCACACAAAATTCTTCTTATAGAGATTTCAATTGAAGAATACCAAGACCATGACCCTTGAACTATTTAGCCACTCCAAGGCCAAGACACCAATCCTCTTCTTCATAATTGTTGAGATCATCATTACTACTATTGAAATCATCATTGCTACAACACTGAGAACTTCACTATTGTACAACCAAGATCATTTATTGTTGCATCTTTGTTGCACCTTGTTGCATTGAGATCATTGTTGCACCATTGCTACATCACCAGGATCTTCATTAGAATGCCATCAAGACCATGATTGAAACTATACTGGGATCGTGACTCTGTCTATAAGGCATCCTAAGATAGTGTGTTTCATTATATGATCACATAGATCCTCTTCATCATAAATATATCAAGAGTGTGAGCTAGTGATCACCAAGACTATGACTTTGCCTACAATATATATGCCAAGACAATGAGTGTTACCGAGATCCTTATTATAGCATGTATGACCATGTCTTTAATATGTCATGATAGTGTTGTGAGGAGGCCAAGATATCACCAAAACACACAGAGATTCTTCCTCCTTTATACTGAAATACTGTACTCATCCGAGATGTCTTGAGCCACTGTACTTATTTGATATTTAAGAGAGAATCTGAGTTATACTCCTCCTCTTTTGCACACACCCTAGCTAGGTATATATAGTAGTTATCCTTGTATATAAGCTGACATGATAGTGAACCATTGTGTCTCCTTTCTTGAGCTGACATGACTACTTTTTACATTGTTTTGTTGGCCGACTTCTTCAAGAGGATTGTGCTTGTCTTTGGAGGTCTAATCTAGACATTAGGTTGACTCATATACATTTTATATATGCTCAAGAAGAGCTCTTCATACATGAATTTGACTCTTTGAATTAATAATAAATGCTAAGGCTCTCAATGGAAGCCACCAACAAATAAACCTCTTTCTCATGAATCCCATGTAGTAAGCATATAAAAATAATTTTATTTATTTATTTTCATCATTTACAAATATCATGTCATTATGAAGACCAAACCTAGTTACACTTCCTTCAATAATTTGAAAATGATTATTTTGTAGTCTAGAAAGTCCTGGAAACTCCAAAAGTACAATTTTGCCCTGAAAGTTTCAAGTTGGCCTAAAGGAGGGAATTCAACCCCTTAGAAAGGCCATATAAAGGAGTAGTTTGACCTCCTTTGCATTCCACTCGCTCAAGAAGGTCAATCTCAATGAAAAGTTTGATTGGTAGATGGGAAGCAGAAGAATAAGAAGAGAGTGAAGATTGAGAAGAAAAAAAAGGAAGGACGAAATCTTGTTTTTGGGCTATCTCTCTCTCCCATGTGAGAAAGTATAGGTTTCTACAACTACAAAGGAGGTCAAAATTGCATATCTGAGTTACAATAGGATGAAGTGCAATCTCTTGTTGCTAGAAGGAAGAATACCATGTGTTTACCTCATTGACCTTGGGAGGATTTTCCTTGCTCAAGGAATGTCTCAAGAGGAAGTTGAATTAGGGTTTTTGTAATTGTTACAAGGCTAAAGTTTCAGGTCGAAAAAGCAATATTGAAGTTTCAAGGTCGAAATTGTAGTTTAAAGCTAGTTGGGGCTAGATCAAGGAAGGACTTTTTGGAAGGGATGAATTGATACTTGGAGAAGGACTTGGTATAGGGTTTGGTCTTTGTTGTCTCATTTGAAGAAAATTCTATAAGAATATAAGAGTTTTATGGGTTTTCCCTTTGAAGCGGGTTTTCCTTGGTTGAGAGCCTAATTTTTGTGTCTTTTGATTTTATTATTTCTATTCTTGATATTTGTTTGATGAAAATATTTAAATAAAAAACACTAGAAGCCTAACTAAGTTCACAAGAAAATATTAAGTCTAGGAAAAAATGGAATTAATAGCTACCACTTTGAATTTTCAAACATGGAATTGGAGCTAAGGTGAGCAAGAAGGCAACTGAAAGGATTATCTTGTGGACAAAAATAAGGGTTTTCTTTTCAAGGGGAATAATTTGTGGAAGAAAGAAAGTAGACAACCTATTGATTTGGAAGGAGGGTTTCTACATTGAAGAATATCAAGACTACATCAAGCTCTCATCAAAGGAAGGCTTGAGAAGAAGACTACAAGAAAGATTGTCTCTTGAGAGAAGGAGATTTATCTAAAGGTATTGTTATCACTCAGGTTGTTCCCCAAAACTTGTGAGAAAAGGGAATACGGCCAAGGTAACCACTAACCAATCTTTTAGATGCAGTTTCTAGCCAATCTGCACCTAGAGAGGGCTCTCTCTTTATAATTTAGCTTTGTTTTAAAGTATATTAGGCTAGTTATGAAGTATAGGGTTTTGTTTTGGTTTTGTTGGATGGTGATCTTAAACAGAACTGGGATGCAAGTTTGAATAGGTTTATTCCATTGGGCAAATGGAGTCTATGAGGATGAACTGTTGAGTGGGTTTTCTTTGGCAAAAGGCAATACTACAGAGCAAGATAATCGATCTTGGAAGAATTTTATAATCTGAAATAGATGGAATGAAAGCCAGCGGGTGAAGGGCAGTTAAGAATCCTTCATCATGATGGTAGAGGGAAAATACATGAGTATTATCAAGGGGCATTTAAGAATTCCTTGTTAACATTCAAAGTGAAAGAAATAGTGGAAACATGAGCAGCTAAGAATTCTTGTTTATGCTAAATCTGAAGAAAACATAAGTAATGATAGAGATTGAACACAAAGTGTATTTAAACAAATTCTGGGCTATTCTTTTTCCCTGTCACTAAGATTATGAAACATATATGAAATTTTCCAACATAGAAAATACAAAACACAGGTTAGAATAACTTATTGATCCATAAAAATAAACAAGAATTCTGTAGCCGGGCCAAGAGCATCAAATCCACACCCAGACGGCACAGCAATAGTGAATTTCAACAACCTTTGTATAAACAATCCTCAGAGTTACAGCGCAGTCCAGAAGGGATATCACCAACCCCGAATACATTTCTTGGTTAGGCACTTATACAAAAAGGAGTTACAAAATATCTTGTGAAGGAAATATCCTGCAATAACTTCATCCATCTACTTTTACAAGGGAAATAAATGATGTTGGAAACTGGGAGGAATAAATGCAGAAGTAATTATTGCTGTGTTGGCCGCTTTAATAGACCAGATACATTTGACTTTTGCACCCAGTGAGTCGACTGATAGTCTTTCTTTTATTGCCGTTGCTGAGTTGTTGTCCCAGCTCTTTCATCTGTGCGTGGTCCTGCTTTAACGAGCTACAGTTCTAGCTTGATCTCATTCCTCTGTTGTTTTCATCTTTATGATATGTGCCACGTGTTTTTACATTTGATTAAATGCAGATGATAAAGGAAAATTAGAACTACCTTGGTAAAACCTCAAACATGCTCTGCCACCATTGGTCTGTTGGCAACTGGTGTCTTTGTATTTTTATTAATGTTTCATCAGCTTCAGTATACCTGTAGAAGTTGGGTTGGACTACAAAAAGATGTTTTATTTCATGTTCGATATAGAACAGATTTTCCAACCTATCATATAAGCTCTGTCCATAGGGAGGTCCTATGTCTTTTGAAGTGCTTGATGATGCTATGATCTGATTGTCAACTTATGTATTTACCCTATGAGCATATTTTTCATATGTCAACAGTCTCTGATTGCTGGTTAACAAACTGGGTAGACCCTTCTACTGCAAGATTGTAAAATTCTCTGTAAACGCATTTATTTCCATCTGCATTTCTTGGCACTTTCTTTCCAGATTCTGTATAAAATTCCTCATGGTTAGCACCTTTTTCACTGTCAAAATGGTGCTTGTTTTGTCCCTGATCTCCAGAGCTACTAGTTTTTCCCTGGTGTGAGTGTTCAAAAAATGAATTAGTCTATTGGCCTGCTCGGGCATGTTTCCAAATGATGCTCTAGCCTTTTGGATCTCTACTTGGGCCTTTTCTATCAATTCAATTTGCTCATGGATCATCTGAATTGATTGTCATTGATCAGTGATAGACTGGCCAATTTGGTCCACAAAATTGTTTTGATTTCTGATAGAGGTTTATGAAGAGTGAGATCTTTCTCCAAGGATTTCACCTTATTCTCCAAGGCCTTTACCTCTCTGGTTTTCTCTGCCACTGTTATCTTAGATTTATCATAGCTTACCTCCAACTTGGCCAATTTTTCTTTGGCCTCTTTAAGCTCTGACATTTGGAGTTCTAATTCTTTGACTGCCTTCATCAGTTCTTCCATGCTCATGCTAGTATCTGGTGTAGTTGTTGTTGCTGGAGCTGAGGTACATGCTATTGATGCTGGGATAGTAGCAGGGATTGCTGCTACAACTATGGGAGGGGCAGTGGTAACTATTGGAGCTGTTTTAGGTGGCTGGGAGGTCGACTTTCCCTACTTGGCTTGCAATGCTTTCTCTAGTTCCTGCTCAGTTTTAGTCAGCCTTTGATTCAACCTCATCAGCAAATCCATCATGTCTTCTTTTGCCTTTTCTTGTGCAAGTTCTATAGTTTGTGGGTGCATGGTAACAGGCAGCTTCAATTGCTTCCTAAGTGCAGCTATATCTTCTTCCTTTTTCTTTATCAGTGCTTTGATGCCCTTGTCATCCTTGGGATCACGTACCAGCTCAATAATTATCTCTTCTAAGGTCTTTATTCTATTTTCTTTAGCCAAGGAAGATATCTTTTCCAAATCCAATCGGGCAGATGTATTGCTTAATGAATCCTTCAATTGGTGGGCTAGCATTGCCTTGTCTGCCAATGTAGCATAGACCATTTCCCCAGTTTGTTTGTGCAGCACAATCTGGTCCATTGGGTGTATGTCTTTGTCGAGGACTTCTAGATTTGTTCTTATGTAGTTAGCAGCTGTCTGTGGTTGCTGAACTTTAGGCTTGAAATGACTTATGATCATTTTTTCCTCTTCAATGTCATATGCAGACATAAATATTTGTTATTTGGAGGGTGTCGTTTTGAGAAATTTATCATAAAGCTGCAGTCTCAATGGCTCATTTTGGGCCTTTATGTCCATGAACATTCTTTTAATATCAGAACGTTGCTTACTTTGTGGCCTTGAGGAGGAAACTTCCATACTATGCTGCCTCTCCAGTTCTTTCCTGTGAGAGCTGATGGATGTTCTTTCATTGGTTGCCCTCTCCTCTCTTGTGCTTTCAATGATTTCTTCAACAATGTCCTCTTCAGGTAGAGGATCTACCCTTTGCCTTTTGGCCTCTGGTTGCTCCGCTGATCCACTTACAGGTTTAGTCTCTTCTTTGTCCCTTTTTATGCCCTTTTCCTCATTGAGAGGAGTCTGTAGTGTTGGGATTTCAGGTTCCTTTGCCTGTGCTGAAGGACCCTACCCTTGGCCTTGTTCCTTTGAGGTATTTGGATGGTATGTCATTATTTCTTGCTCTGTATCTACTACCTTCTTGCCCTTTCTTGTCCCTACAGTTGGTGTAGTCCTTTCTTGGGCAGGTGGTTGTGAAGCTGCAGCAGTCGATGTGCCTTCTCCGGTTTGTTGTGGTACTTTGAATGACACCTGTCCAAAAGGGTCCAGGTCAAGGGTCTTTTCAAGATTATTCATAGTTTGTTCCATTTTTTCTTCCTCAGTGAGTTCTTCAATTAATGTGCCTTCTACCCATTCATCCTGATTGGAAAATTGTTCTATTTCAGGGATCTCGCAATGCTCATAGGCTGACAGCCTATATTTTATTTTTCTGTCGTTGATAAAGCCAATTAGGTCATAGGGTACCCACCAAAAGCTCCTCTTTAATCTGAGTTTTTCACCCAATATCTCATCAGCCTCCTGCCATCCTTCTTTTTTGTTCATGATGTAGGGGCCTAACTTGTCTCTCAATTTTAATTGAGCCTTTTTCTTGGCACTATGAAAATGAGTCAAATCTGAATTTATAAATTTCCAGAAATATTCCAAGGCAAACAGTCTTATTGGCACATATTTTGGCAGCTTGTAGGGGCACAGCTCACAGCCATATATCCTGATCACAGTGCGATTCTGGTATAAGTACCAGTCACCTATTTTGTAGCTTTTGGAGAGATGCAATATTTTCTGCATATAATAAGACAGTCTAGGAGGAGGAGTTCTCATCAGTAGAGAGGAGGCTAGGTGTAAAAACATGTCAATAAATTCACAGTAAGAGTAAGGAGAGTTGTGGATTTCATGAAAAACTGGGGTCCAAAAAATCACAGATCTTCTTTCTCCTTTAGAATCCATTTTTCTGATGGGGAATTAGAAACTGTCTGGCTGATAATACATGAGCAGATGATAGATGTAGGATGAGTACTTGAAGACTCCCTCCCTATCTAAATTCAAGAGTTGGTCATGGATCTTGTTGGCAATGAATTTAGCATAGTTGTATTTGACAGCAGGGGGCTGCCCTGGAGTGACAATGGACAAGAGGACCATTGTGGTTTCATCAACATATTCACTTGTCTTGAACCCCAAAATATAAGATATCATATCAACAAGTAATTTACCCACTTCATTGAAGCATACATAGTGATAAGGAGGTGGCTCTGTGGGCTGGCAGTCTGGTTTCATAAATGTTTGGGCAATGCGGGTTAGCTCTGAGTTGGGGAGTTTGGGACCTTCATCAAGTAGGAATTTCATAGTAAGAGGAGCTAGAGGCTCAGTTGGTTTGACATTTAGCATTTGATTTATGGACTCAGGAGTTATATGAAAGAGGATAGTTCCGGATGGAGTTTTGACTACCCTTTGGTTTGGTTCATAGTTCTCATAGCAGAGGAAAATTATCTCAGGGAAAACATTGATAGAGGGGAGGTAGTACATGGGTAAATTTGATTCCCATATCCCATAGAAATCATTTTTGTTTAGGTAACTGTTCCTGAGCTCACAGAATGCTTGGAGATGGTTTTTATCACCAACTAAGTCTTGGATTTGATAATCCCTATCAGCTAATGGTAGCCACTCCAATTCCTTATGTGGAGCATTAAGAGGGGCTATATTGAGGGCTACTAGAGCTTCCATGGCTCAATTCTATGATTTTGAAAATGGAATTTTTGGGTCTGTGTAAGTAGAATAGGAAAAACAATAACTTTGTGGATTTTCTCCAGGAACAGCAGACCGAAGTTGACTCAAAAGTAATTCACTGGGTAAAATTGTAGTGAGAAACGTAGCTCACAGAGCTTTTAGGAAGAAAAGGGTGGAAACAGCTCAGGGCTTTTTTCTTTGGCAATCATAGGCTAGAGTGAACTCGCATTCGGCTTAGTGGGAGAAATTTGTAGAGGGAGAGGGAGTTTGCAGGATTTCTGGTAAAGTTTGGGCAAAACAGTAGTTACAGTGTGCAATTTTGCAGGTATTTTGGCGAATTTAAATCAAATTCCAATGTTTTTTAGAGATTTACTAAAGGAAACTGAAAAACATAGGGTTCGAGAACAAATGTAGGTAAATACCTGCTTTAATGGACTTCCTGTGCGAAATGCAAGTGGCGGACTGAGCTGGACGACCAATTTGTTGAATATGTTGGCTTGAAAGCGGACTGCGTGGTTGAATGCTTGTTATTGGACGCGAATGGGCATGCATAGGTCACACAAAGAAAACAAACGGAAATGACTGACAATGATGTTTTCACGCCCTTTTGACAAAAAATTCGATTTGGCAGGTTTCGGCGTGCTTCGGTTGGGTGACGTTAGCATGACGTAAAAGCTTGTTGAGTAGCGGGGTGACATGGTGGTGACATGACGGCGACAAGGTGGTAATGTAAGCATGACATGGCGCTAACGTGGGTACGACGTCAGCTGATGACGCAAGGGTGATTTCAACAGGGAGGCAGCGGGGCAATAAGCGGTATTCCCCGCACTGCCTTTGGGCCAGGGTGGTATTGAAGGGGGGGGCTCTGATCACGTCGGGAAGTCGACACCTATCTTCTGTACGGTGGAAATACCACCCATCCCTCGGATGCTATTGTTCAGTGATCAGGGGGGGTTCCGATATCCATGTGGGCCGTCGGATCTGTGGGCTATGATCCAATGGTTGGCAGTGAATGGAAATAGTGGGCGGCTATGGCGCGGGACCCACCATAATATTAATGTTTTATATGTTTTGCGGGGTATACAAAACTTTGGTTATCAGGGTTATTATATGGTTTATGTTGGTGGCTATGGTTATTTGTTTAACCAAATGTTAAACAAATCCCAATGGAGCATGTGGAGGGTTGTTATTGGCCCCGGGTGGACCAATGACTCCCGACAAAAATTTAAAATATGGCCATAACTTTAGCCGAGGGAGGGATATTTTAGAAACTTAGGCATTTATGTATTTACATAATACGGGAAAGGGGTTTTGTTATGGATTTATTACAACAGGATCAGTATGTTAATATGGGTTTTGAAGGGAAGCGCTAAGTTGTGGAGTTAGGAACTTAGGCTTAGTAGAAGATAAATAGTTTACACAAGAAATGTGGCTTCTTAGCCCATGGAGAATTTGTCATTTTGCTGAAACTTTCACCTGAAATGGAGTGGTCTAGGGATTTTGAGCAGATTCCAGTATCCTAGGGGGATGTTAATAAGTAATTGTTGTGAGGGGAATGAGGGGAAGTTAGACATGCAACATCCAATTTGTCACCACAGTTTGTCATGGCATTCATAATATCCATAGGAGATGAATTATATTTGAGAAAAGAGATCACTCATGCCAATGCTTCTGCAACGTCAAAACTACTTACCCATCCTATTACACCTATCATTTTTTCTTCCTTTTCCTTGGGTGCATTTGAACTAGCATACCCTGATTCTCTTTTTTTCTTTTAGCTGGCATCCTATCTAAATCTACCCTTATCTCTTCCAAGGGCTCAAATTTAGCTGTTGAGCTTCTTTGCTTCTGTACTTAACTACTCATCTGCCAAGCTTGAACTGTTTGGACAGACCTTTATTCTCTATTCTAAGACAAGTAAATTCAAATATGAACTTGGCTAGGATTAAGCTGTCTGGCCATTCATGAACCATGATAAGAGTCAAGCAACTATACATAGTGAAATTCTTCAAAAATGGAATAGTGGTGGCATTTGAACTAGCACACTTTCATGGTCTTTTCTTTGGGGTTCATTTCTTTCATTTTTCTCTTGACCATTTCCTTCTTCTTGCCCTTTGATTTTTCTTTTAGGGCATACCCTCTTTTCATTTTTTAATCTTCTTCACTTGTCTTCAAAATATGGAAACCTTTGCAGCATGGAAAGGATGAACATATTTGGCACTTCTCCAGTCAATCATGAAAAATGAAACCTATTGGTATAGGAACCTAACAGTGGCTCCACTTGGGGATGGATTTTCGTGGTGAAAAGTCAAGAACAGCAGGTTAGATGGCCTTATGTTCAATTCTTGTTGTTTTGTGAGGATTTTCCTTTGCTGCCAACGAAGCTGTACCTTTGCAATATCTAGATATTCCTCATGAATTTATTCAAATAATTGCAGCTCTATTTTGGATAGTCTGTCTGAATATTTGTCATAATTTTTACAGCCCCCAAGTCTCCTTCTTCAACTTCTTCTGATAAACTCAAAATGTAATACCAAAAGGTGGCACAATTTCTTGCCTTTCCCTCAAAATTTGTTGTATTTTATTCCCTATCTTATTGTGGTAATAAACTGCAGAAAGTAAACACTGTTATGTACAAATTGAAGTGCTGATATCTCAACAAACTGGATCAAAATAATGCTTCAGCATTCGACCATTGACTGGCCCATCATCTGCCTCCGTACCATCCAAGCTTTTCAAAAAATAGGTGTTGTTTCCTTGTACAGTTTGAATGATAAATGGTCCTCTCCATAAGAAATCAGATTTTCCATGTTTTCCCCTATCTTCTCTTCTGGAATCCCACTTTAAAACTTTGTCTCCAATGAAGAAATCCTCTGGTTTGGTTCTTTTATCAAATATCTTTTTAAGCTTTTCTTGTAGAACCTGAGATCTTTGATATACCTCCTCTCTTGTCTGCTGCAAATGAATAGTTTGATTGATTCTTCTCTGAATATCATTAGGTTTTGCATGTATTTCTTGCAGCAGCTTTATCACTGGGATTCCCAAGGAAGAAGGGAATATTGCCTCCATACCATAAACCAATTCATAGGGACTTGTTCCAATAGATCTTTTATTAGTCAATCTGTTTGCCCATAGTGCATTGATAAGCTTTTTATGCCAATTTTTTTGTTTTCTTCCAATACTTTCTTGATGATGTTGATCAGGCTTTTGTTAGAGGATTCAGCTAGACCATTAACTTGAGGGTAATATGCTGTAGAATGGCTTGAAGTAATGTGGTATTTATGACAGAAATTGATCATTTTCTTGGATTTAAAAGCAGCAACATTGTCTGTTATAATCTTTTCGGGACAACCAAATCTAGACAGGATATTGGTCTCTAGGAATTGCATGATTACTGAGTCATTGGCTTGCCTACAAGGGATTGCCTCCATCCACTTGGTAAAGTAGTCTGTGGCAGTAAGGATCCATTTATGTTGACCAGAGGATGTAGGGTGGATTTCCCCAATGAAGTCTAAACCCCATTGTTGAAATGGTCTTTCAGTGGAAATGGGTTTGAGGGGTAGAGGCAGCAACTTCTTCTTGCCTTCAAAGATTTGGCATTTGTGGCAAGAAGTTACATATTTCCTTACATCAATAAATAGGGTGAGCCAATAAAATCTAGCCCTTAGGATTTGATCAGCAGTTGATTTCCAATATAAATTTCCACCACAATCCCCTGCATGAAACTTTTTAAGTACTTTGTCTGTTTCTTCTTTGATTAGACAATTTAATAAAACACCTTCATGATTTTTCCAAAAGATTTTTACAAGTGCATATGCTTGTTTCTCCATGATTTGATATTTGAGTGGAGCATCTCTAAGTGCCTTGCTAAAAAAGGCTATGGTTGTTCACATCCCTGGTCATCTTTTTGAAGCAGAACAACAACAATTGTATGTTCTGATGCAAACGAGAATATGATAAAGTCTTTGTCAAAATTCGGGGTTGTAAGGGCTGGTGTTTGAGTCAAAGCTTTTTTTATTTCTTCAAAGGCTTGTTTAGCTTCTATTGCCCACTTGACCTTGGAATCTTTTTTTAGCATGTTGTTCAACAATCTTATCAGCTCGGCCAGATTTGGTATGAATCTTCTTAGAACACTGACCTTGCCCAAAAAAGCTTGTAGTTATTTGATGTTTCTAGGGTGAGGAACTTGTAGAATAGCTTGTATTCTGTCTGGATCAATTCTAATGCCTTCTTTGGAGATGATATGGCCCAATAATTTTCCTTCTTCTAGGCCAAACAATGATTTCTTTGGATTTAGTGATATACCATATTTTATACAAATTAAAAATACCTGCCTGAGATGATCTAGGTGTTCTTGATCTGATTTGGAATAGGCAGTGAGATCATCTATGTATATGACTAGGAAATCATGAATCTCTTTAGTAAAAGCTATATCCATTGCTCTTTGAAAAGTTGCCCCTGCATTCTTAAGTCCAAATGGCATTTTCACATATTTGAAGGTTCCCCAAGGGGTTGTGAAAGCAGTTTTATCTTGATCATCAGGGTGCATTAGGATCTTATTGAAGCCTGAGAATCCATCCAACAGTGAGCTCCTTGAAGCACCCACTACCCTTTGTAGAATGTGATCCATTTTGGGTAAGGGGTAATTATCTTTTAACGAGACTTTGTTCAAATTTCTCAAATCGACACACAGCCTAATCTCTCCTATTTTCTTTCTAGTGGGCACCAAATTTGAAACCCATTCTAAAAATCTAATGGGTGCAATAATTCTAGCTTCATACATTCTCTTAACTTCTTTCTCAATCAGAGGGAGGAGCACAGGGTTGACCCTCCTAAGTTTTTGTTTGAAAGGTTTTTGGTTTTCCTTGAGAGGTATGGTATGTTGGATAACAGATGTATCATAAGACTTTAGATCCTCGTATCTCCATGCAAACACATCCTGAAATTCTTTAAACAGTTCAACATACTTGGTCTTTTGGTTAAATGGAAAATTTTTGGACAATTTTATGATTTTGGGATTTTCTGCAAGTCCTATATTACATTCCTCAATTTCTGCATTTAATGGTTGTATTTTAGGTTTCTTAGAAATGTCATTTGAGTCAAAAATATCTTCCAAAGGAGTGAGGCTTGTAGGTAAAAAGTTATCCTTCAAATCAATCACCTCACATTCTGCTCCAATAGCATCATCACATTCTGTTTCTTCAAGTTCCTGTAAATCTGTTTTAGCAAAGTTTGTAGGATGTAGCATTTGGTTTGTTGTTTTAGTAGAAATAAATTTCTCAATCGTGTCTTTTTGATCACTTTCATTTATGGTGCTTGTATCTATTTTTGTGCTTGAAAACTCTTCTTTGAGGGTCAGGAAATTATTAATTTGAATGTCACTGTCACATACTTGCCAATTTTTGACATTATCAGATACCGTTGGCCTATGATTAATCTCAGCTGAGAATCAATGATTAGGCTTAAATGGTAGTTTGCAAGTACTGGAAAAGGTTGCTAGACTGTGAGCATGCAAATTTTGATTCCTTGGAATTTTGGTGAGTTGGTATTTTAGAAACGTATTGAGAATTTGAATTGTTGCACCTTTGTATGATCTTAGCCTAAGATCATTAGTGATAAAGTTACCTCTCATTTGTTGAATGATGAGATCAGAATCCCAAAATTGATATCCTAGTTGCACCTAGGCTTTTGATCAGTTTGAGCCCAAGCAGAAGGGCTTCATATTCGGCCATGTTATTAGTGCATCTGAAATTCAACCTATATGCATGTCCTTCAGCATGGTCATTCTGCATATTGTGTATCCAAATTCTTGCCCCTACTCCTAGTTTATTGACCGATCCATCAAATTCCAAATACCATAGGATTTCTTGTTTAAAGCTAGCATCAGGAATTTTTACAATTTGTTTAGCAGACAGATTTGGATTTTCATTTTCTTTTGGTCTTTCTTGTGTGACAGCCACATCATTGCTTTCAGAGAGTTCTTGGATTTGAACAGAGGATTTTTTATCTAGGAATTCATTTTGGCTTAGAGCCAATATTTTGACATCAGGTGGGGGGCAAATTTCAGTGTCGTACAAAATGAAAGAATCCATGTCTGAATGCATGGAATAAATGGGAAAGTTTTGGGGCTTGTCTTGGCTACTAACCACATACTTGATCAAAGTTTCTCTATATAGCCTCTTTGGTTGACCAAACACAGATATGGTGGCATAAGACATGTCAAGTTGCAAGGAGCCCTGAAGCTTGGCACCCATGATCTGGATAGTAACATTCCATATTTGGGTGGGATATCAGCCACTACTACATCCATTAAAATTGTCTTGGCAGGGTATTGTACCAATGATACACACAGATCTTTAATCAATCCTAGGCATCTAACTTGACTAGAATCAAATGAGAATAGGTCCTTGTATGGCCTAGCTATGTCTAGTTCTAATTTCTCCATCGCAGATTTGGGCATCAAATTATGGGAGGCACCAGAATCAAACATTGCATTGTGAAGTATCTTATCATGAATGTTTAAACTGACATAGAATGGAGGAACTCCTCCATCTACCGATTTTCCATTCACTTCTGGGCCAAATATAAGTTCTGGTTGGTCATCAAGGGCATTCACTGCATATTTGTTTTTTGAAATTTGTAGTGATCTACTGATTTGTTCTCTAAAAACTTCATGCTTAGCCAATTCAGATAGTGGGATGGCTATTTTTAACTTATTTCCAAATTGAAAGGTTTTTCTATTTGTGTTTTGATATTCCGGGCAGCAAGGTTTTCTTTTTCAGCTGAGTTTTCTGTAAGTGATTCTTTCGCTGGAATATTGTTATGAGTTGAATTCAGTTTTACATCGTTTTCTAAAGGTTCCTCTATGATTTCCTCAAGAGGAAAAATAGTTGGAGGGTGTCGGTTTGATTTTTCTAGGTCTAAAATATCTTCAACTATTGGACTCTTTGGATTAGAAATTGGTTTAGGAATAGTTTGTATATGATGATCCTTGGGTTTGGATTTGGTAGGCTGTTTGATTGCTTTCTGCTTGGGATCATCAGGAATGTCTATTCTTCTACTCCTAAGATTGTATTGTTTATGCACTTGATAGACAGTTGTGTCATATCCTTCTTTGAAATCAAAAGACTCTCCTGATTGAATCTGGAACTATTTGACAGATTGAGTCTCTTGGTCCTCTTGTGTTAGGAAAATTTGTTGCTCGCTATCTAGACCCATCAAGAAAATTTGGGTATCCTCTGTTGGTTCATTAGATGTTGAGGCTTCAACATAGTTTTCTTGGAATGGAGGTCTAATGTTTTGATCTGGACCAACTTTTCCAGTGTTAGAGTTTTGATTCTTTCTAAAGTTTGGATTTCTAGTAGTGTTGCTTGGTTGGCCCTCCCATGAAGATTTTCTTTCAATGGTTTCCACTCTATCTCCCAGTCTGTCCATACCTTTAATGATTGCATCTAGTTTTTGTTCAAATGTAGAAGGTTCTTCCTTAAAAGTTATCCTTCTCTCAGATCTAGCCCGATTCGTTTAGAAGTTATATTGGCTTAAACACTTACAGCTATGCTCTGCATGTCTTCTAAGCTTGGACGATCCCTCTCCCTGAGTTGGTAAGACATGTCTGAGTCAAATCCATCAAGGAATTTGATCAAGGCTAAGTCTGGCGGTGGTCTAAGATTCTGAGGAATGGCATTGTACACATTATTAAATTTGGCAAAGTAATCTTGGACACTTTCTTGTGGACCTCTTTTCAAGTTCTCATACTCTGATAGGATGTGTAAAGGGTCTTTTTTCTTTTCCATCTGTTCAGGAAAGTTTGATAAAGGGTTTATGGATTAGCTATTGTGTTTACAGGGAGTGCCCTAAACCAAGTTCTTACATCACCAGTTAAGCTCTAGACAAAAATTTTCATCCTAACATCATCATCATCAATCTCATAGTTTTCAAAATAATCTATCATTTTCTTGGTATGTTGTTGAGTTGTATAGGTGCCAGTACCATCAAAATAGGTAATTTTTCTCTGATAATCATGTGGAATAGCCCTGGATTAGCAGGCAACTATAGGGGAGCATATCGATTTGGCATATTAACAGGTAAAAATGGGACAGCTGGAAGCACAGGGGTAACAGCTGAGATAAGTGTTGTGGATGGAGGAGTGGAAAAGAGGTTTTGGAGTGATGATGGTGAACTAGAAGAAGTTGCAGCAATGGAAGAAAGGACCTGTGATTTTCTAGCAGTGAACTCAGCTTGGAAAGGGTTTTGCTGAGGTGTATTAAAGTTTAACTCAACAGAATTTTCTTGATTCTCTCAGCTCCTAAGGTTCTTAGGGATCAAATTAGGATTTTCAAAGATCAATGGAGGATTTGGAACCGGATTTGATTTGGTATAACAGGTCTTCTTATTTGGATACAGCTTCTGAAAATATATTTTTTGTTATTTTCTGGAAATATTTGAAGGATATAAGTTCAGACAATATTTTGAAGGAAGCTTTTGAAATATAGGAGGCGTTGGGCTTTCCTTCAGGTATGTTTGAAACAAGGAAACTTGATCAAATCTTTGAGACAGTTGTTTGAAGCCTAAAACTAGACTGGAGATAGACTGAAGTAGCTTTTATTTACTCCTGTGATTGCATATCAAAAACTGTTTTAAAGGATGCCTGGCTAACTTCAGGATCCATCTGTAGCTTTAGAAACTAGACAGCAATAACAAACAATCATTCAGGTTCCTAGTGGAGTCGCCAATGATGTTATCACTCAGGTTGTTCCCCAAAACTTGTGAGAAAAGGGAATACGACCGAGGTAACCACTAACCAATCTTTTACATGCAGTTTCTAGCCAATCTGCACCCAGAGAGGGCTCTCTCTTTATAATTTAGCTTTGTTTTAAAGTATATTAGGCTAGTTAGGAAGTGTAAGGTTTTTTTTTGGTTTTGTTGGATGGTGATCTTAAACAGAACTGGGATGCAAGTTTGAACAGGTTTATTCCATTGGGAAAATGGAGTCTATGAGGATCAACTGTTGAGTGGGTTTTCTTTGGCAAAAGGCAATACTACAAAGCAAGATAATCGATCTTGGAACAATTTTATAATCTGAAATAGATGGAATGAAAGCCAGCGGGTGAAGGGCAGTTAAGAATCCTTCATCATGTTGGTAGAGGGAAAATACATGAGTATTATCAAGGGGCAGTTAAGAATTCCTTGTTAACATTCAAAGTGAAAGAAATAGTGGAAACAGGAGCAGCTAAGAATTCCTGTTTGTGCTAAATCTGAAGAAAACATAAGTAATGACAGAGATTGAACATAGAGTGTATTTAAAAAAATTCTGGGCTATTCTTTTTCCCTGTCACTAAGATTATGAAACATATATGAAATTTTCCAACATAAAAAATACAAAACACAGGTTAGAATAACTTATTGATCCATAGAAAGACACAAGAATTCTGTAGCCGGGACAAGAGCATCAAATCCACACCCAGATGGTGCAGCAACAGTGAATTTCAATAGCCTTTGTATTAACAATCCTCAGAGTTACAGTACAGTCCAGAAGGGATATCACCAACCCCAAATACATCTCTTAGGGAGGTATTTATACAAAAAGGAGTTACAAAATATCTTGTGAAGAAAATATCCTACAATAACTTCATCCATCTACTTTTACAAGGGAAATAAATGATGTTGGAAACCGGGAGGAATAAATGTAGAAGTAATTGTTGCTGTGTTGGCTGCTTTAATAGACCAGATACATTTGAATTTTGCACCCAGTGATTCGACTGATAGTCTTTCTTTTATTGGCATTGCTGAGTTGATGTCCCAGCTCTTTCATCCGCATGTGGTCCTGCTTTAACGAGCTACAGTTCTAGCTTGATCTCCTTCCTCTGTTGTTTTCATCTTTATGATATGTGCCACGTGTTTTGACATTTGATTAAATGCAGATGATAAAGGAAAATTAGAACTACCTTGGTAAAACCTCCAAGATGCTCTGCCACCATTGATCTGTTGGCAACTGGTGTCTTTGTATTTTATCAATGTTTCATCAACTTCAGTATACCTTTAGAAGTTGCGCTGGACTGCAAAAAGATGTCTTATTTCATGTTCGATATAGAACATATTTTCCAACTTGTCATATAAGCTCTATCCAGAGGGAGGACCTATGTCTTCTTAAGTGCTTGATGATGCTGTGATCTGATTGGCAACATATGTATTTACCCTGTGAGCATATTGTTCATGTGTCAATAGTCTCTGATTGCTGGTTAACAAACTCGGTAGACCCTTCTGCTGCAAGACTATAAACTTCTCCGTAAAGGCATTTATTTCCATCTGCATTTCTTGGCACTTTCTTTCCAGATTCTGTATAAAATTCCTCATGTTTAGCACCTTTTTCACTGTCAAAATGGTGCATGTTCTGTCCCTGATCTCCATAGCTGCTAGTTGTTCCCTGGTGTGAGTGTTCAAAAAATGAATTAGTCTTTTGGCCTACTCGGGCATGTTTCCCAATGATGCTCTAGCCTTTTGGATCTCTACTTGGGCCTTTTCTATCAATTCAATTTGCTCATGGATCATCTGAATTGATTGCCATTTATCAGTGATAGACTGGCCAATTTTGGTCCACAAAATTGTTTTGATTTCTGATAGAGGTTTATGAAGAGTGAGATCTTTCTCCAAGGATTTCACTTTATTCTCCAAGGTCTTTACCTCTCTGGTTTTCTCTGCCACTGTTATCTTAGATTTATCATAGCTTACCTCTAGCTTGGCCAATTTTTCTTTGGCCTCTTTAAGCTCTAACATTTGGAGTTCTAATTCTTTGACTGCCTTCATCAGTTCTTCCATGCTCATGCTAGTATCTGGTGCTGTTGTTGTTGCTGGAGCTGAGGTACTTGCTGTTGATGTTGGGATAGTAGGAGGGATTGCTGCTGCAACTGTGGGAGGAGCAGTGGTAACTGTTGGAGCTGTTTTAGGTGGCTGGGAGGTCGACTCTCCCTGCTTGGCTTGCAATGCTTTCTCTAGTTCCTGCTCAATTTCAGTTAGCCTTTGATTCATCCTCATCATCAAATCCATCACGTCTTCTTCTGCCTTTTCTTGTGCAAGTTCTACAGTTTTTGGGTGCATGGTAACAAGCAGCTTCAATTGCTTCCTAAGTGCTTCGATATCTTCTTCCTTTTTCTTTATCAGTGCTTTGATGCCCTTGGCATCCTTGGGATCATGTCCCAGCTCAACAATTATCTCTTCTAAGGTCTTTATTCTATTGTATTTAGCCAAGGAAGATATCTTTTCCAAATCCAATTGGGCAGATGTATTGCTTAATGAATCCTTCAATTGGTGGGCCAGCATTGCCTTGTCTGCGAATGTAGCATAGACCATTTCACTAGTTTGTTTGTGCAGCTCAATCTGGTTTATTAGGTGTATGTCTTTGGCGAGGACCTCTAGATTTGTTCTTATGTAATCAGCAGCTGTCTGTGGTTGCTGAACATTAGGCTTGAAATGACTTAAGATCATTTTTTCCTCTTTAATGTCATATACAAACATAAATCTTTGTTGTTTGGAGGGTGTCATTTTGAGAAATTTATCATAAAGTTGTAGTCTCAATGGCTCATTCCGAGCCTTTGTGTCCATGAACGTTCTTTTAATATCAAAGCGTTGCTTACTTTGTGGCCTTGAGGAGGAAACTTCCATACTACGCTACCTCTCCAGTTCTTGCCTGTTAGAGCTGGTGGATGTTTGTTGGTTGGTTGCCCTCTCCTCTCTTGTGGTTTCAGTGATTTCTTCAACAATTTCCTCTTTAGGTAGAGGATCTGCCCTTTGCCTTTTGGCCTCTGGCTGCTCTGCTGATCCACTTACAGGTGTAGTCTCTTCTCTGTCCCTTTTTCTGCCCTTTTCCTCATTGAGAGGAGTCTGTAGTGCCGAGATTTCAGGTGCCTTTGCCTATGCTAAAGGACCCTGCCCTTGGCTTTGTTCCTTTGAGGTAGTTGGCTGGTCTGTCATTGTTTCTTGCTTTGTATCTACTACCTCCTTGCCCTTTGACGTCCTTGCAATTGGTGTAGTCCATTCTTGGGTAGGTTGTTGTGAAGCTGCAGCAGTCGATGTGCCTTCTCCAGTTTGTTGTGGTACTTTGAATGACACTTGTCCAAAAGAGTCCAAGTCAAGGGTCTTTTCAAGATTTTTCATAGTTTGTTCCATTTTTTCTTCCTCAGTGAGTTCTTCAATCAATGTGCCTTCTACCCATTCATCCTGATTGGAAAATTGTTCTATTTCAGGGACCTTGCAATGCTCATAAGCTGACAGCCTATATTTTATTTTTCTGTCGTTGATAAAGCCAATTGGGTCATAGGGTACCCACCAAAAGCTTCTCTTTAATTTGATTTTTTCACCCAATATCTCAACAGCCTCCTGCCATCCTTCTTTTTTGTTCATGATGTAGGGGCCTAATTGGTATCTCAATTTTAATTGAGCCTTTTTCTTGGCACTATGAAAATGAGTCAAATCTGAATTGATAAATTGCATGAACTATTCCAAGGCAAACAGTCTCATTTGCACATATTTTGGAAGCTTGTAGGGGCACAACTCACAGCCATATATCCTGATCACAGTGTGATTCTGATATAAGTACCAGTCACCTATTTTGTAGCTTTTGGAGAGATGCAATATTTTCTGCATATCATAAGACAGTCTAGGAGGAGGAGTTCTCATCAGTAGAGAGGAAGCTGGGTGTACAAACATGTCAATAAATTCACAGTAAGAGTAAGGAGAGTTGTGGACTTCATGAAAAACTGGGGTCCAAAAAATCACAGATCTTCTTTCTCCTTTAGAATCCAATTTTTTGACAGGGAATTGGAAACTGTCTGGCTAATAATACAGGAGCAGATGATAGATGTAGGATGAGTACTTGAAGACTCCCTCCCTATCTAAATTCAGGAGTTGGTCATGGATCTTGTTGGCAATGAATTTAGTATAGTTGTATTTGACAGCAGGGGGCTGCCCTGGAGTGAAAATGGACAAGAGGACCACTGTGGTTTCATCAACATATTCACTTGTCTTGAACCCCAGAATATATGATATCATATCAACAAGTAATTTACCCACTTCATTGAAGCATACATAGTGATAAGGAGGTGGCTCTGTGGGCTGGTAGTCTGGTTTCATAAATGTTCGGGCAATGCAGGTAAGCTCTGAGCTGGGGAGTTTGGGATCTTCATCAAATAGGAATTTCATAGTAAGAGGAACCAGAGTTATATGAAAGAGGATAGTTCGAGATGGAGTTTTGACTGCCCTTTGGGTTGGTTCATAGTTCTCACAGCAGAGGCGAATTATCTTAGGGAAAACATTGACAGAGGGGAGGTAGTACATGGGTAAATTTGATTCCCATATCCCATAGAAATCATTTTTGTTTAGGTAACTATTCCTGAGCTCACAAAATACTTGGAGATGGTTTTTGTCACCAACTAAGTCTTGGATTTGATAATCCCTATCAGCTAATGGCAGCCACTCCAATTCCTTATATGGAGCATTAAGAGGGGCTATATTGAGGGCTATTGGAGCTTCCATGGCTCAATTCTGTGATTTTGAAAATGGAATTTTTGGGTCTGTGTAAGTAGAATAGGAAAAACAATAACTTTGTGGATTTTCTCTGGGAACTGCAGACCGAAGCTGACTCAGAAGTAATTCACTGGGTAAAATTGTAGTGAGAAACGTAGCTTACAGAGATTTTAGGAAGAAATGGGTAGAAATAACAAGGCTTTTTTCTTCGGCAATCATAGGCCAGAGTGAACTCGCTTTTGGCTCAGTGGGAGAAATTTGCAGAGGGAGAGGGAGTTTGCAGGATTTCTGGTAAAAAGTGGGCAAAACAGTAGTTGCAGTGTGCATTTTTGCAGGTATTTTGGCGAATTTAAATCAAATTCCGACGTTTTTTAGAGATTTAGGAGAGCAAACTGAAAAACACAGGGTTCGGGAACAAAAGTAGGTAAATACCTGGTTTAATGGACTTCTTGTGTGAAATGCAGGTGGCGGACTGAGTTAGACGACCAATTTGCTGAATATGTTGGCTTGAAAGTGGACTGCGTGGTTGAGTGATTGCTATTGGATGTGAATGGGCATGCACAGGTCGCACAGAGAAAACAAACGAAAATGATTGAAAATGATGTTTTCACGCCCTTTTGACAAAAAAATCGATTTTGGCGGGTTTCGGCACGCTTCGGTCGGGTGACGTCAGCATGACGTAAAAGCTTGTCGCGTAGCGGGGTGATGTGGCGGTGACATGGGGGCGACGAGGTGGTAATGTAAGCATGACATGGCGCTAACGTGGGTGCGACGTCAGCTGATGACGCAAGGGTGATGTCAGCAGGGAGGCAGCAGGGCGGTAAGTGGTATTCCCCACACCACCTTTGGGCTAGGGTGGTATTGAAGTGGGGGCTCCGATCACGCCGGGAAGTCGACACCTGTCTTCTGTACGGCGGAAATATCGACCATCCCCCGGATACTATTGTTCGGTGATCGAGGGGTTTCCGATATCCATGTGGTTCGTCAGATCTGTGGGCTATGATTCGATGGTTGGCGGCGAATGGAAATAGCGGGCGGCTATGGCGCGGGACCCACCATAATATTAATGTTTTATATGTTTTGTGGGGTATACAAAACCTTGGTTATCAGGGTTATTATATGGTTTATGTTGGTGGCTATGGTTATTTGTTTAACCAAATGTTAAACAAATCCCAATGGAGCGCGTGGAGGGTTGTTATTGGCCCCAGGTGGACCAATAACTCCCGACAAAAATTAAAATATGGCCATAATTTTAGCCGAGGGAGGGATATTTTAGAAACTTAGGGATTTATGTATTTACATAATATAGGAAAGGGGTTTTTTTAGGGATTTATTACAATAGGATCAGTATGTTAATATGGGTTTTGAAGGGAAGCACTAAGTTTTGGAGTTAGGAACTTAGGCTTAGTAGAAGATAAATGTTTTACACAAGAAATGTGGCTTCTTAGCCCATGGAGAATTTGTCATTTTGCTGAAACTTTCACCTGAAATGGAGTGGTCTTGGGATTTTGAGCAGATTTCAGTATCCTGCGGGGATGTTAATAAGTAATTGTTGTGAGGGGAATGAGGGGAAGTTAGACATGAAAAATCCGATTTGTCACCACACTTTGTCATGGCATTCATAATATCCATAGGAGATGAATTATATTTGAGAAAAGAGATCGCTCATGCCACTGCTTCTACAACATCAAAACTACTTACCCATCCTATTACACCTATCATTTTTTCTTCCTTTTCCTTGGGTGCATTTGAACTAGAAAACCTTGATTCTCTTCTTTTCTTTTAATTGGAATCCTATTTAAATCTACCCTTATCTCTTCCAAGGGCTCAGATTTAGCTGTTGAGCTCCTTTGCTTCTCTACCTAACTACTCATCTGCCAAGCTTGAACTATTTGGACAGACCTTTATTCTCTATTCTAAGAGAAGTAAATTCAAATATGAACTTGGCCAGGATTAAGCTGTCTGGCCATTCATGAACCATGATAAGAGTCAAGCAACTATACATAGTGAAATTCTTCAAAAATGGAACAGTAGTGGAATTTAAACTAGCACACTTTCCTGGTCTTTTCTTTGGGGTTCATTTCTTTCATTTTTCTCTTGACCATTTCTTTCTTCTTGCCCTTTGATTTTTCTTTTAGGGCATACCGCCTTTTCATTTTTTAATCTTCTTCACTTGTCTTCAAAATATGGAAACCTTTGCAGCATGGAAAGGATGAACATATTTGGCACTTCTCCAGTCAATCATGAAAAATGAAACCTATTGGTATAGGAACCTAATAGGTACATTTGAAGGAAGTATCAAAAGGATATTGACATCATTCATCACTCTTGTAAGTTGTTGTTGAAGGCAGCCTAGGAAACATCAAGAATTTTATTGAATTTTCTTTAAAGGTCTTGAGGGCATCAAGAAAGGTTGAAAACATCATCAAGGAAGAGGAGAATCTTGGTTATCATGTAAGTATCATATTATTACTCTATGTCCTAATTTGCATGTCATATGGGTTCTTTCTACAAATAATCTCATTGGAGCATCAAATTATCTAGCTTGGAAGAAAAGGATTAACTTGGCACTTACAAAACATGAGGTAATGTAGTATGTTACTGGTGAAATCAATGAACCTAGTAGAGGTAGAACTCAAGATCTAGTGAAGTACAAGAAAGGGGGAGTAAGTGCACAAAGGATCATCGTTGAATCTATTAAGGATTCTCTTGTTTTATTTGTTGCAAATTTGAAAACATCCAAGGCTATGTATGACAAGTTAATGAACTTGTACTATGTAAGTACATTAGGATAAAATATGTCTTTGTGGAAAAAGCTATATAGAATCAATAAATATATGGATGAGGACATGGAATCCTTTCTGAGGAAGATCTCTTAATTAAGAGATCACTTGCAAGGACTTGGAGAGACTATTTCTGATTCAAAAATGACCCTCTACATACTAAATATATTGTCAGTTGTTGTCTAGGTAAATCCTCTCTACAAACAGAGATGATCCCTCTAGCCAAATGAGTTGGACTAGCAACCTAAGTGACAATCTACCAGACACTTTCCTAGGTTACAATTGAAAAGAGAAATGAATAAGATGGCCTACCTTGTTTTGATGCTATCTCGATCTCCTTTGTTAAAGACCTTGAATCACTTGTGTCACGGGCTAATTTATGCTTCTCATAGCGTTTATACACATACACAAAAGATCAAGACACAACAAGGGATGAAAAAAAAAACAACATATTCAAAAGCAACATACTTAACTGATCAAGGAATGTTAAGATAGATGATACATGAGCATACAAATCAATGGAAAATGAACCAGTAGTGGTATATTACTAGAAAAAGGGGAAGCATAAAACCAAGCCTTGATGTTGATAGGCTCTCCTTGAATGAATATCCAATTCCAAGCTAAGCTCTCCAATCACTCCTTCTCCAAGCCAAATGAGTAGCATATAGGCACAATCTTAGTATAAGGGTGAAAATAGGCATAGACCAACCATTTGGGAATGGGAGAGGATGAATATATAGGCTGGGAAAGGGAGTTAGGGTCTATCCAAAGATAGGCTTAGGCCATCATCTCAAGGAGGTAGCTCATAGGGATAATACCAAGAAACCAAGTTAGGAGAAGTCGACCTCATCTACGCCGAACAACCTCCATCTCGCCGCTCTAAAAACTTCTAGATCACAAATCTTCTCATCCTCTTTGGGAAAATTGCCTTTTTGGGATCATCGCGAGTATATAAGTAAATAGAGAGATGCCATCAGAGGTCGAGTACGATGCAATAGATGATCATCACTGTTTTTAGTCTCATAAGGGCGATGATTCTCAAATTAGAGTTTTAGAGCTATTTCCTTAAGGGGAAGCTCAAGGGATTTTCTAATCAATGTCTTAGGAAGGATCTGAACTGCATATATGAATGAGTACATTGCATAATACTCATTTTTTAGGCACTTCAGGGTATGTCATAGGGAAGTGCAGGAAGTGTGATAAAATATTGTGTAACAGATTCCCCATAAAGCATGAAGGTAGAACAGGGAGTGATGGCTGACATGATTTACGAGCTTTTGCAAGGACGAGGACAAACACTGTCAGGAGACCTGCAAATCAATGATGCATATACACATACATATCTGATATTGAAACATGAATCCATGGTATGGTCGCAACCATCTGGATGATAAGGACTATATGAAGGGATCCATGGCATGGGTGCAACCATCTAAATGATAAGGATCATCTGTAAATCTAAGATCCAAGGTATGGATGCAGCCATCCGATATATAAAGATCATCATAAATGTAAAGTCCCACGATATGGTCACAACCATCTGTATAGTAGAAAAATGTGTATAATCATGAATAATACATAACTTCACACAGCCTGAGTCATATCAGACAAGACTCAGGGTCTTGCACTCCATCCCAATCTGATCAAAGTACGAATTCTAACATGCGAATGAATGTGTTGAATTCAAACATGCTAGAAAACCACCTGATTACTGGCCAATGATGTGGAATGTTAACAGGCACAAGAGGAACCAACAATAATGATAATGGTTTTCAAGGTACAATAGTACAATCTTTGGCTGTGATAATGAAGCTGAAGTCAAACACTCGTGGAATCACCCGATTGAAGGCCAATGATGTAAACTTGTCGTCGGATGCAAAGAATTTTCCATTAACGCATGCAATCTCTAAGGTACTGAAATGGAGTTTCTAAATAATCTTCCTGGATAATGACCTAAAGTCAACAAGAAGAGACCCGGAGGAGGGCAATAATGAATCCCTCTTCATCGACACGAAACAAGGAATAAAGTGGAATGAAATGAATAAGATCCATGATTGTAATAATGATCAGACAATGTATAAGTAAATAATTGCATATAGGACTTCTCTTGAACACTGGTGACATGACTCTGGAGTGTGGTAGCATTTGACTCAACATAGGACTAAAAGTCATGATGACAAAATGGAATACTCAAATGAGAGGAAAAAATGGATCACCCAAACCCGAGATGATGAGTGATTGAGTGAGGTTATCGCAAACCCAACACAAAAGCAGAAGAGTGTCATGTTCAAGAGCGACATGCTACCTATACAAAAGATGTTTCATTTTCATTTTTCCCCACTATTTCTAGAGAGTACCCCAATTATTTTTATCACAAGCTTGAAGGGGATAGCATATGCTTGTCACGTAAGTTCATTCTTAGAATGAATCCATCCTAGTAAGTTTTACGAGTCATAGGAAGGAGAAACTCGGTCTCATCATGGTGACGAGTCTTTCGTCGTAAAATTTTAACGAGTTCGACGTAAGAATAACTCGGTATCTTTTTTACATTTAGAGAGTTTGAAAAAGAGATGAAAAAGAAAACTCCATCATGTCCCTTTTCGTAATTTGTCCCTCAAACCCGAAAAGGTAGAAAACAATATTCGAGAGAACCTCTTGACCATGTCGACCAAGGTGTAAATTTTTCATAAATAGTCAATCTCAACCCAAAAAAGGGTTAAACATATACTGAGATGACGTCAACTCATTTAATTTAACATATTCGAAATGACAAGTATTCAACGATCTTTTCATGTTTCGAGAGTCAGAAAATAGCTTAAAGATGACTCCATGGGGGTCCTTTTTCATTTATTTTTAACCAGTCTGAAAAAGAGATAAAACAAAAGCTCGTTCGAATCAGTCAATATTAATTACATGTTCTCTAGAAATTACCTGTAACTGTACAAGGAAATTCACCCATCACTGATATTGAGAAATATTAATAAAATATTAACAAAAATGAACTCAAAAATTATAAATAGGCCATAAGTAAAAATATTTTTACCATTTCACCAAAATAAGTTTTGAGAGTGCATTTATGCCCTATTTTTCTCGATTTTCAAACGATCGGTGCAGGAGATCCAGTGCATCATTCCTCGAATCATGTTCAGCAGATAAGAGCTCTTCCTGTACTCTTGCAATTCATTGTATTTTTAGGCTTTTTCATTCAATTTTTGCTTTTCAGTAGGAGGATTTTCATTTTTAAATCGCGCGGGCGATCATCACGGGTTTTCTCATCGAACACGCAATGATCGCCCCTAAGCCTAACATTAATTCAACAAATTGTTTGAATTAATCTAACTGGACTTGACTCAGTTAACTAAGCCAACTAATTACAACTCAATATGACAACTCATGCTTATCTCTTTAACTGATGGATAAATTCCTCAATTAATGGAGAAACTGTTGCATGTCCCCACATAAACTTCATGTTTGATTTTCCTTAACTCATTAACTCAAGATGAATTAATTAATTATTTTACAAACATCTGCTAAGATAAAATTCGAATTTTACTTCACTATTTTTGTTTAGGGACTGACTAAAATAGGAAGGTATCCCAAAATTCTATTTATAGAATGTTATTTTTAGCACTTCCATTTTTCCATCGATTGTTGCTAAGATCAACACTGGCTGAACTTCTATTTATAGCAGTGCTATTTTTAGCAATTCTATTTTTAGCATTTATTGTTGCTATTTTCAACACTCCCTCTCAACAAGAAAGGGATTATCAGTAACCCCAATCCTGTCTCTGTGGAAATCAAACTTGCATCTTGACAATGCCTTAGTCAAGATATCTGCATCCTGTTCCTTGGTCGAAACATACAACAACAACATAATCCTCTTGACCACACAGTCTTGAAGATGGTGATACCGGATATCAATGTGCTTGGACCTGTCATGAAAAGCTGGATTCTCCGAGAGTTTGATACAACTCTGGTTATCGCAGTAGATCACTGTAGGATCCATCATCTGACCAAAGAATCCCACTAGAATATTCCGCATCCAAATAGCCTCATATGCAGCGCGATTAGAAACCATGTATTCAGCCTCTGCTGAGCTAAGTGCAATTGATCTCTGTTTCTTGATGTACCAGGAAACTGCAGCTGAACCAAGGTTGAAGATTCCTCCAGAAGTGCTCTTCCGATCTTATGGACTCCCTGCCTAATCCACATTTGTGAAGCCCTAAAGCTTCACTCCCTCTATCCGTCTGTACCACAATTCGAACTGAGTTGTGCCTCTAAGGTATCTCAGCACATGCTTCGTTGCCTTCCAAAACAGCTTGGCAGGCTGAACCATAGCTTGACTCAGTTGGTTCACTGCAAAGCATAAGTCCGGTCATGTGTTCACCAGATACATAAGTGAACCCACTAGCTACCAATAAATAGTAGCAGCTACTACTTCACCTGAAGTAGCATCCTCCTTCCTCCAGTTCCCAACTAGAGGAGTCTGCATGGGCTTGCACTTCTCCATGTGAAAGCGCCTGAGTATCTCATTGGCATACTTTCCTTGAGACAAAAATACTTCCCCATCTTTCTGCCACACCTCCATGCCTAGAAAGTAGTGTATAAGGCCCATGTCCTTCATCTCGAACTCTCTTGCAAAGTCCTCCTTGCAAGACTGTATAAGCTAATCATCACCTGTCAAAATCAAATCATCAACATATAGAACAATGATCAATGGTTTACCTTCTACCATGATGTGGTAAAGGTTCGCATCTGCTTCACTCTTGGTGAAGCCCAAACCAGTGAAATAGCTATTGATCCTAGTGTACCAAGCACAGGGTGCTTGCTTCAGCCCATATAGAGCCTTCTTGAGTCTGCACGCATGTGACTCACGATCAAAGGTTTTGAAACCTTCTGGCTTCTCAATGTACACCTCCTCCTCAATCTTCCCATTAAGGAATGTTGTCTTCACATCCATCTGGTGGATCTTCCACCCCATTTGAGTTGATAGTTCCAACATCGATCTAATCAATAAGAACCTTGCTACAAGAGAAAAATTCTCATCGTAGTCGATCCCCTCGACCTGTGAGAAACCCCAGGAAACAAACCTTGCCTTATGTTTCTCAACATTTCAATCAACTACCTGCTTTACCTTGTAAAGCCATCTGGAATTCACCGCTGACTTGCCCTAAGGCCTTAGCACAACATCCCACACACTGTTCCAAACGATAGAGTTGTACTCCTCTACCAGTTCATCAACCCAAACTAGTTGCTGCATTGCCTCCTCGAATGAAGAAGGTTCATTATCTACACACTCCCCAACCAGGGCCATGTGCCCAGTGTACCGCTCATGTGACCTCCTCTGTTTGCACTGAGAAGATGGTTGTCCCACATTCTCCAATGCATCCAGCATCAACCTGTCAGCTTCCCTTGAGCATTTCCACCCATCTCTAGAAGTATCAGCATGAATGGATGTCTCCACTCCCGGATCCTCTGTATGCGGCTACTCTGCCTCAACCTGAGGCTCCTCATCCTTAGGAACTGAAAGTTCCTCATCTGCATGCAACTCGAGCTCCCTCTCAAGTGATAAGTGCATGGCTTTCTACTCGTTGAACTTCAAATCCCTGCATACCATAGTCCTTTGAGTGGAAGGAAGGTACACCCGATAGTTGTGGGGTGTATCTGTGTACCCCACAAGTATTCCCAACTCAGCTGTTGGGTCTAGCTTCTTCCTAGCATCTTTGGTCACATGATAGTAAACTGATGATCCAAAGATTTGGAAGTGACTTACATTAGGTCGCTTTACAGAATAGGCCTCCATAGGTGTCTTCATCCCCAGTATATGGTGTGGGCTTCTATTCTACAAGTATACTATTGTATTTCATGCCTTAGCCCACAAATGTAGTGGTAGGCTTTGGTCATGCAACATCGCTCGAGCTGCTCCCACAATCAATATGTTCTTCCTTTCGGCCACCCCATTCTGCTGTGGGTTATGGGGTGTTGTCAATTCCCATTTAATACCTTCTGCAACACAAAAGTCTTTAAACTATTGGGAGACATGCTCTCCACCATTCTTGCTACGCAAGGCTTTTATTTTCTTTCCAGATTATTTCTCTATCAAGGCTTTAAACTCACAAAACCTCAAGAAGGTCTGATCCTTCTTTTGCATAAATTAGATCCAGCATGTACAAGAAAAGTCATCAATAAAAATAACATAGTACCTTTGTTTAGTGGTGGAGTTTGTAGAGAAGGGCCCACAAACATCTGAGTGAAATTGCTCTAGGATTGCTCTAGCTCTACTGTCTCGATCCAGAAAGGAAGCTTTTGCATACTTACCCAAGGTAAAACATTTGCATGTAGTCATATGCTCAAGTTTTCCCTTGGGTAATCCAGTAGAAATCTGCTGCATGATCTTCAAGGCTCCATGGTGCAAGTGGCCCAGTCTTCTATGACATAGCTCGCCAACATCTTGGCTCTGCACCATCTCAGCTTTGGAACTCAAAGAAGCACAGTCATCTACCTCCAGCTTGTAGAGATTCTTAACTTGAATCCTTATTTTCTTTGTCTTTCCAGTACCGATATGCCTCAAGAATACCTTTCCTTAACTAAAGACTACATCATAGCCTTTATCTTCTAGCATAGCGACAGACACAAGATTCTTCTTCAGACTTGGTACATACTTTACATCAGTCAGGGCAAGGGGAGCTCCATGCTCCCTTTGAAACACAACCATACCTTTACCTAAAACATGGTACTTTCCATCATCACCCATCTCAATCCGCATCTAGAGATCCTTCTCCTCCAAGGCATTGAAAAGATTCTTATCACCTAACATGTGGAATGAAGCTCCACTATCCACATACCACACACATCCCACCATGGATGAAAACATGCATGCACTAAGTGAGAAATCCATCTCAAACTGTCAGGCCAGTGCCTCACCATCATGTCCCTTTGAGGAACCCTTCTTGGATTTCTTTTGTGGACAATTTGTAGCATAATGGCCCACTTCATGACAATGAAAGCATCATACTTTCGATTTGTCAATCTTCTTCCCACCATGGGAAGAATTGGATTTGGGATGGGATGCCTTCCCTTTCCTTTTCCTCACCTTACTCACTAAGTCTAGATTTTCCTCATCATCTTGCTTCAATGAGGATCCATATCTGGTGCTTCTTCTTATTTCCTCCTACATCAAATCTTACCAAAGTCGTTCCCAATCTGGCATTTTGTCTCTTCCATTAACCAAGTCCTAGTAGCTATGCCAACTCTTAGGAAGACTAAGGAGTGCAAGACTCACCATGTCATCATCAACGGTAGTGATCCCTACACTTCCAAGCTCATCCCTACAGGTGGTGAGCTTGTTCAGATATGTAAAGATCGTGTCGCCCTTTTCACACTTGATCTTATGAAGCTTGTCTTTCAGTGCCAGCTTCCTATGATCGCTGTTGTTCTGATATAAATCTTTAAATGTTTTCCACATCAAAAATGATGTTTCTTGCTCAAGACAATGTGGTCTCGAACTCCCTCCAGGAGGATTCTCCTTGCTCTAGCCACACATTTCTTCCATTCCGCCAGTTGAGTAGCATCAGTCAGCTTGGGGACTTCTTGATCAATGAAGTCCTTTAGACATTTATCCTCTAATATTGCTTCCATGTGATCCTTCCAGGCTATATAATTCGAGCTGCCATCAAGAGCATACTCGAGTCTTAAACCACTGAACACCATAGGTGAAATAGAGAAGTGATAAGATCTCAATTTCTATATTCAGGAACAAAACTTCGAACTTCGAACTTCTTGTATATTGTTCTTCGCCTTGATCACCTTTTCTCCGATACCATATAGAAATTCCCAATTTAGATCAATAGATTATGCAATATACTAAAACACAATACATGATCTACTTCTACAACACTTTGTGGAAGCTTAATCGAATTAAGCAAGATCAAGAGAACACATATAACTGAGAAAGAGAAATCAATCACACATAAAATAGAAGAAATATCATGGGGAAAGCCTCAGCCTAAAACCCCAACTCTGTATTATCATACAAGTGGAAATCTTGTTCAAGTTACAAAAATAATCAACTCTCAAGCTATCCTGCTCTCTATAATTAAACAAATACAACTCATAGACTGAATAGACATATATGTCCTCCTCAAGCCCTCCAAGCCGCCTATTTCCTTGCGCAATTTTTCTTGGGGTCCAGTGAAGCCACATGTGTGAATTGGTTTCATCACACTCACTAAACCTGAAGAATTAATTGCGCAATCCTCAAGGAAAAAATTCCTTCTTCATGCAAGGAATATTCACAATGGAATATTCTAGCAACTGATAGTACACTGCCCCTCCATCTGTTTTCAACCAAGTCTCTGTCTGAACTAACATGCATGAGTTATTTATGAGAGAATACTCAGTTATTTGAAGTGTAGTAGTTACATGCATGCAAGCATTAACTAACTGAACTTACATTAATTCAACAAACTGTTTAAATTAATCTAACTGGACTTGACTTAGTTAACTCAGCCAACTAATTATAACTCATCCTTATCTCTTTAACTGATGGATAAATTCCTCAATTAATGGAGAAATTTTTGCATGTCCCCACATAGAATTCATGTTTGATTTTCCTTAACTAATTAACTCAAGATGAATTAATTAATTATTTTACAAACAAATGCTAAGATCAAATTCGAATTTTAATTCACTATTTTAGTTTAGGGACTAACTAAAATAGGAAAGTATCCCGAAATTCTATTTATAGAATGCTATTTTTAGCACTTCCATTTTTCCATCCATTGTTACTAAGATCAACATTGGCTGAATTGATATTTATAGCAGTGTTATTTTTAGCATTTCTTGTTGCTATTTTCAACAAATAAAATTAGATGTGATGGTTTTGGGGTGGAATTTTTTGAAACCTTTTTAAAGAAAAAATTCTCATTTTTGATCCATGAAAATTTTTCTAACTTATGTTTAATGATGTTTTGCAGGAGATCATGGTTCTAGAATGGAAATAAAGAGGCCATGAGGTCGAAGACCACCAGGCAACCCAATATCCTAAATGTATTAATTCCCTAAGGAACTATGGATTTCTTAAGTTTTTTAGAAGTACAGGATTGAGAGCTCAAATGGAGTTTCTGATGTATTTGATCAGCTTATGGGATCTTGATCGAGAACTCTTCATAATCAAAGACTAGGAGCTAGTGCTGGAAGAAACATACATTTATTTCATCATTAGATTGTCTAGGAGGGGAGAGAGAGTCCAACTCTTTGGATCTCATCCAGGAGGTGAGAGTACTAGTAGTCTAGTCAGGAGACATTGCCCAGGTTCAAAGATGACCATGGACGGGAAATTGAAGACAAAAACTATCACTAATCTTCCCCTAAGAACTATCTTGTTCACCATAGCTCACATATCTGGAACACAATCTCTTCATGAAGCCTCACAGTCACAATTCTGATATGCAGTAGATTGTTTTACTCCCACAATCTTCAGCTGGTGTGGAGGACAACTGGATAATATGAAGAGACAACTAACCAAGGGTAAACGAGGGAACCTGAAAAATTTGGTTTCGGTTCAATACTAGTTACTTTCTTCCTAGAGTGGGTGCCCTTGTTTTGGAACCAGTTTGCATAGGTACCAAATCCTGCCCCCTAGGATCCGAGGCTAGTGCGGTGGAGTTAGCTCATGCCTCAAGGAGGAGGGGCCCAATAGATGTGTTTCCCTCCACAGTTTTTCAGTTGGCTACGTCGCCAATTACTTGTTGTGGATTATTATGCTTATTTAGGCACGAATTTTAGATGGGATTGGATCTACCTCTGCCACCGGGAGAACAGTGGACTGACATGGGTGAAACTTATTTTTTTATTTTTTTCAAGATTTATGAATTTTTTGTAAAAGTGTAACTAGGATTTAAGTTGTGATAAATGTGTAGATGTTGGATCGGAAATATTGCCTAGCATGTCACCAATAGCATGGTGAGAAGCCCATCAGATAGTAGGTGCGGATTATGAGGAAGGGGCGGACCCCTTGGTAGAGATGGAGCGCAACCTGGATGTGATCACGCAAGGGATACCAAAGTATGCTACCATAGATGAGGTGCCACTACGATGGACGAGGCACACCGTAGGAGTATCAGGAAGACTGCATTGACTCTTAGGTCGAGTGATCAGATCAATCTCATGCTACCATGAGCATTGTGCGGGCTAATAGCCTTTCTAGTTGTTTTTACGCATTTTGTAGGCTTTTAAAGCCAAGTTTCTCAGAACACTTTATTTTTTGATATTTTTATGTAAACACTCTAAAAGACGTGACATATATATATTATATAAAATAAACTAATATATATAATATTATATATATATATATATACTAGATATAATATATAAAATATATATACGTTATTAATAGTATATATATATAAATAATATATATACTATATATCTATATACTATAATATAATAATATAAATATATTAATATACTAATATACTATATATAATTATAATAATATATATATATATTATAATACTATGCAAGTTTTATTTTCTACTTATGCATCCATGTATCATGATGATGTGATTGCTTTTATAAATTAGGCAAATGTCTATCAAGTACATATTTTTCTAATGCATTTGTTAATGTATACAAATTGCGTGGAATATGTTGATATGTGATAAAATCAAAATTTCTTTCCAGTAATCAAACACGTAGATACATACGCAATATCTTTGGATTTCTAACTAAATAATGATTGTTTAATTGTAAAACAACGAGTTTTGAATCTAACTTGACAACTAAATCCCTAATGCCAAGAGCAATTGCTTCTGAAAATAGTTCAATGACTGCACTATATTCAACAATATTGTTAGTTGTTTGACCAAGGCATATACCTTGTAAGTGAATCAATTCGCCATCAAGGGAAAAGAGTCCCCAAGCTACAGAAGACAAATTTTGTGTGCTACGATGAGCACCATCAGAAAAACTGACATAATGACTTGACGACATCTGCAAACCGAGTGGAACACAAAGTAAGCAGAAAACACATGTTTGCAAAGCAAACAAACACACCAAAAATCAAAAGTGCACACCAATGAATTCACACACTAATGTACAAAAAATAATTACACGAATTACCTCGCATAAAAATTTCAAATGGAGTCCATTTTTGGACTCAGGTAACCAGTCAACAGAGAATAAAATTGGAGTTTCATCGTTGACATGACGTGTAAGCATCGACTTGGCAAAATAATAGAGTAAAACTCATAGAAGACTATGCTCCCCATGTGAGTGAGGGTTATGATTCATAAGATGAAAACCCCATTGCAATAATGGGCAAATGGTAGTGACTCAATGAAACAATCTCGTGAAAGGAGGCATGAAAAACCTAATCTCGTGACGAGGAAAAGGTGCCCCCATTTGAAGGATTTTGACGATTTCAGGTTGGGTTGAAATGTCAATGGTAGGGTCGTAGTAATGTTTCCTATATCACCCTCAGACAAGACTTCATGCACCAAAACAGGTGTTTGAAGTGGATGTGTTGGGCTATGAGAAACAAATGCTTTAAGACACGAAGGCATCTCACATAGGCTAGGAAGAAATGAAGAATGATGATGGAGATCGTTCCAAGGATTTTCATCCAAAGGCATAACCTCAATGATACTCTCGTCGGTGGGGAATATCTCACTCAAAGGATCTGGATAATCCCATGAACCAAGCCAACGATATGACACATAAAGTATCCAGGTTCATACTGAAAACAACATGACTTTTTGAAGCATCCGTTGAAGCCAAGACAATTTCTTGATATGCTTGTTCTAATGGACTTAACGACATAGAATCACCAAATGAATCAATTTGATCTGGAGTCAGAATAATCCAAGGATCTATAGAAACCGAGATCATATTGATCAAACTGACAATCGAAGGTGGGAGAGTAAAAGTACCCATTAAAGCAGGATCTTTGAAAAGACCTGCCCTCACACTCTCATAAGGAATTTCGATATTTCGCACATATGGGACATTTCCATTTGATGAACCAGAAGAGAAAAAGGACAATTGGTCAACGGTGACAATATTTCCTTTGTGAGGAAAACGAATCACCTAGAACAAAGAAGAAACCACACAAAACATAGTGTGGCTCCAACTTCACTCGAGAAGAAGGTTGTAATTGAGATTTGCATCTATTACTTCCACTTCTAGCTCAATGGACTTTCCTTCCAACGTGATAGGCAAGTTTGTGAGAATACCATATGGATGGGAGCCTCTACCATCAAAGGTCTCCAAAGTGTTCGAGCACTGATTAAGGGGAGGAGAGCCAATGGCTTTCCAACACAAAACAGACATAATGTAGGTGGAAGCACCTTCATCAATAATAGTTCGATGGATCATCTTTCCTTTAATGATAACTTCAATTAGAAAAGAAATCTGATGAGGAAGACGAGGAACGTGGTTTTCAAGATCAAAGGTAAGTAAACTCGAAACGGCATGATCAATGGCACCTATAGCAAACAACAATGATTTCCACTGCATTGGACATGTTTGGAGAACTTCCAAAGCACACATCACCGAAGGCACTTGAGCTAAACCTTCAACAATATTATAATGTTGTGCAGCTCTAGCATTCGGATTATAAGATCGTTTCCGAAGCACAAATTTGGGATGTGGTCGAATGACAGACTCATTGTTAATACGCTCAATATGGAGCAGACCAGAACTCGATGGAGTGGAAGTAGAAGGTATATCAGTAAATTCTTTCTCCACCATCTTCTTTTGTAGGGCTTGATATTCCTTAGTTTGAGTAGCAATCAAAATGGGTAATGAACCTTACATCATGAAAACTTGGGAACCAAAGGAGTCAGAGGATTGTGGTTGGTCTATGAACTACATCTGTTGAGATGGAAATGGTTCTTTCAAAATAGCTAGAGTCCCTCTCAATAAATGGTTAACTTCAGCACAGTAGGGACAATCCCTGGTATAATGGTCTTCATCACATATGAGGCAAGGATATTTCGGCTTGTGCTTGGAAGAATCATCAGCATATGATTTGGGTGGATCTTGTTTCAGGGTATCATTTTTAGCTTCAACTTTACCCTTTTTCTTACATTTTGAGGTCTTATCTACTGCGATAGGCTAAACAACATGTACCTCAGATGTTTTACCAGGATTTGATAAATTTTTTGAAGGATTTTTGGAACCAGTGTCTGGAACATATTTTTTCTTTGAAGAAGTCTTAGTGGAATTTTGAGACACTGAACCAATTACACCATTAACAAGTGGTACATCGGGAGACTTTGAGGCTTCTGGATCTGAAGATGGTCTTGGAGCATCATGCAACATCTCATATAACATGCCAGATTGGGAATAGACTAAGTCTAGATACTCAGCACAGGAAATAGCTTGGTCCTCGGTAACACATCCACCCATTGCTATATCTGCAGCAATTTTGTTACGAATGATTTCATGAACCATCCAGTTAACAACTCATTAGGAATCTCGAATTTGATGAGGCGAAATTAATGTCTCCATTCATGGATATGATCATAAATGTGGGCAGCAATATCTTGCTTCATGGATGTGATAAAATGAGTGCTACTTTCATATCGAACCAACAATTGGAAGTGGGTGAGGAAGGCCATAGCTAAAGAGTTAAAGTCAACATAGGTAGCTCAAGGCAACTCGATATAGCATTTTATGGCAGCACCTATTAAGGTTCTCTCAAAGAGGTGGAGACAGATAGAATCTTCAACATATGAATTTGAAGAGCACCATAAGTGATATGTCATCACATTTTCTTACGGGTCCTCTTTAGACTTTCCTTAGAATTTAGGGAAATTTCTTGTAATTTTAGTTGGAACCGGAGGCTAGTAAGGTGAATGAAGAATAGGATCATTTGTGAGCCTCCAGACATCAGGCAGTTCCAATGTAGCCAAAAAAGGAAATTGCAGATTAAATGGTATGTAGGTCCTTTAAGGAGGCCAAACTTCGAGTTCCAACCTTACTGGTAAGGATTGTTCCCCAATGGTGGAGGATTTATGCCATACGGGATTTTATTTTTCCCCCACTAAGGGGTACCTTGACCATAAGGTGGATTTTGTCTAGGGTAGGTTTGATATTGACCTACCATAGGTCGTTGATAAGCATTATATGCGACATACAGATTGTAAGGTTGTTGGACCTGTTGACCTTGGACCTGAAGAGATTGGCCCTGCTACTGCAGGGGTTGACCTTGTGCTTGCAAGGGCTGACCTTGTTGAGATACATATTGAGCTTGTTGTAGAGGTTGACCTTGCTGCTGCAAAGGTTGACTTAGCTGTTGTAAAGGTTGACCTTGCAGATACAAAGGTTGAGTAGGCTACTGAACAAACTGAGTTGGTTTTTGCAAAGGATGCTAATACTCCTACAAAGGTTGCCCATGATGTTGCAAAGGATTCCCTTGCTTCTGTAACAGTTTCCCTTGCTGCTGCAAGGGTTGTTGGACAGTTCCTATTGGTAATTTCCGAATTGAATATGACCATATCCACTAGGAATAGCGAATTGACCAGGCTAGACATGAGCAACTCCTTGTGGAGTGTAAGATGGATTAACCAAGGCTTGTGAACCATATGGGACATAAGCCTATTGGAGTGGAATATGAGCCATATAGGGCTGTTGATATTGAATATTACCCGTCGCGGATGGACCAACAGGGTTAGGAATACCACAAAAATAAGGTTGATTTACTCCAACCATGTGAGATTGTAATCCGCTCACATGGGTCTCACCTAAGACAAGAGGAACATTCGGATTCCCCCCCCCCAAGCTTTGGCACATTCCGTCCACTTGACGGGGGTGGAAGAAATGATTGAAACCTTACTTGAAATAGTCAGTTGTTCCAGAATGGACAATTGAAATGATGGCACAGGTTGCGATGGGATCGTAGGTTGAATAGGAACTGACATAACATCATCTTGTACAGAATTTTAAGAGGTCACGTTTGGAATGGATAGACCAGAAGTAGGTATGATATTTGAAGACCAAATGGGATTTTGATATAGAGATGAAGCACTAAGAGTTATTGAAACTAACTGGGCTAGAGTTATATAACCAGGTGGAAACATAGGCTCACTGGTTTCAGGAAGTGTGTGAGATGGGACTCTTCCTGTAAAAGGGAAGCCTTCTGGAGGAAATTCATACCCTTGTTCATCATCGACATGAGGAGTATGAGTAGTGGAAACTTTCAAATGACCTGGAGAAGAGGTTTGGATCTCACCTTCTTAATCCATTGGTGGAAACAATTGGCGAGGAGGAATCCAAGACATAAAAGTAGATAAATCCAAAGGAACACCAGGCCGATCATAAGGACTGTAAGGACACTGAGGAGATATCACAACAAGATCAAATA
This sequence comes from Pinus taeda, assembly GCA_000404065.3. Lineage (NCBI taxonomy): Eukaryota > Viridiplantae > Streptophyta > Pinopsida > Pinales > Pinaceae > Pinus > Pinus taeda. The sequence goes on along the minus strand of APFE031589274.1, from coordinate 50,327 downwards.
ACGAATTCAGTGGATATACGAAAAACCTCTGTGGACGCTTAGGGGTTTCTGGATCAGATTCTTGAGGTGATAAGGAATCCGAAGATGGTGGACAAGAAGAAAGGGGTTGAATGCTTGGGACAATCCCAAGTTTAAAACCTTAAGCTTCAAGTGACCAAGGAAGTTCTGGGTGAACTCCTTGTGAAGACCCTTCAGTATCAGATTATGAAGGGGAACTTTGGGGTGAACTCAATGGTTCAGCCACGATGACTTTCTCTCAAGAGTAGAAAAAGAGAGGAGATTTGTTGAGGGCCAATTAAAAATAAAATTTACAAGGATTTACTCAAGATTAGGCCAAGAAGAAACTACATGGGTTTGACATGGTATCGTTGGAAGTTAATTTTAGAATTTGAAACAAAAACTTTTCCTTTCATGTTTTAAGAGTCGAGAAAGGGAAGAAAAGGTTACTCTATTTGCTTTCATTGGTTTAGCGAGCTTGAAAGGACAAGTGCTCGATGAGCTTTTCAAATTTAAGGAGTTAGAAAAGATAAAAATGACTACTTAGGTAACTCTAGGAAAAAAGGATTACCAGGAAATTATGAATTGCAATATACACCTTAGGAAATAAATGTACTAAGAACTTGACATATGCATAGGCAATCTCCCCGAATGTTGTGTTCGGTGTATCATGTTTACAGGGCAACGGAATTGGCTTCCTATGGATAAAGGTTTGCAACCTATGAGTTTCTCCCTTTATATACTCGATAGTATGGGGAGCACAAGTTTGTGCTAGCACTGTCTAATGCAATAGTATTACGAATGACAGTTGCTAATTTTTATAGATGCCGAAACACGTCTCTAGCCTAGAACACTAAGTATGAGTGTTAATGTTTCAAATGATCCTTAGATTACTTGAGGTAAATTTTAAGTTTAATCTTGAATTAAGTTTCAATTTTGAGGGCTCAACGATGTCACATGTTCCTAGAATGCAACTAAGTGATGAAAATGAAACTTTTCATTCGATGAAGGTTGTTATAACAAAGGAAGAGAAACAACCAATCAATGCATCAAACAATCCAAAAGCATCAATACAGTCTTTCCAATGCAATAAGTAAAAATGAAATCTAATCTTTCATTCTACTAAAAAATGCAATACCATAGAGATGAAAATATTTTTCTTTTCACTAACGATGCAATCAATGCAAACTAGTGCAAAAAAGAAAAATAAAAATGCAAACAATTCACTAATCATGAAAATCTCTTTCACTTTCCAATTTGAATGAAAGAAATGTTTCGAAAATACTTCAATGATATACACTTTCACTTTCTGAAACACAAGAATAACAACAAGCGCTTCCTTTCGATTCAATAAAAAAACAAACAATTTTTTAATATATTGCTTGCCGACAAAACTAAAGTGACTTTCAAAGCATCTACTTGATTCTACACTAATTAAAACAACTTTATACTAAAGAACCAAAAGTAGCTTGTAAAATATGTCCAGATGCAAAAAGACTCTTTGAATAGGGGTAATTGATCTCTGAAGAACAGATCAACAAGTGAATGAAGGGTGACCTAGAAACTCTAGGAACCCTAGAAAGCAAATCAAGCTCCAAATACTTTCAAACCAAAACAAGAGGGGAATTTCAGTCAAACAAAAATGTCAACCGAGACAATGATACTATAATCACACTAAAAAACCACTGCTAGAAGGCAAAAAACTGAAATCAATAAGAGAAAACCTAATTTTCTTTAACTTATGGGATCATCACACCTATCATGGGAAAAACAGTGATAACCGTGACTGCAATTAAAACTTCCACGATGTCATTGCGGCTATCAGGGAGAAAACTGCAATGGTCGAGAAAGATGAAATAAAGCCAAAAAATCTTCAAGATCAGCAAAAAAACAAGAACCTTCAAGCAATCACCAATAAGTGAAAAGGTTACAGACAAACAAACAAGCCTAAAAATGAACAGTTGGTCAAACTCAACACAAAAGTAGGATGAAGGATTGAATGGAAAGGATCATAGCCTCCCCAACAGAGTCACCATTTTTTGTCTAGGTAAATCCTCTCTGCAAATAGATACGATTCCTCTAGCCTAATGAGTGGGACTAGCAACCTAAGTGACAATCTACTAGACACTTTCCTAGGTTACAATTGAAAAGAGAAATGAAGAAGATGGCCTACCTCGTTCTGATGCTATCTCGATCTCCTTTATTGAATACCTTGAATCACTTGTGTCACGGGCTCGTTTCTGCTGCTCATAGCATTTATGCACATGCACAATATATCAATACACAACAAGGCATGCAAATACAAACAACATATTCAAAGGAAACCTACTTAATTGATCAAGGAATGTTATGATAGATGATACATGAGCATACACTTCAACGAAAAATGAATCGGTAGTTGTATATTAATAGAAAATAAGGGGAAGCATACAACCAAGCCTTGATGTTGATAGTCTCTCCTTGAATGAATATCCAAGTCCAAGCTAAGCTCTCCAAGCACTCCTTCTCCAAGCCAAATGAGTAACATATAGGCACAATCTAAGCATAAGGGTGCAAATAGGCATAGACCAACAATTTTGGAATGGGAGAGGATGAATATATAGGCTGGGAAAAGGAGTTAGGATCTCTGCAAAGATAGTATTAGGCCCTCATCTTAAGGAGGTAGCTCATAGGGATAAGACCAAGAAGCCAAGTTAGGAGAACTCGACCTCATCTACACCAAACAACCTCTAGCTCACCGCTCTGGAAGCTTCCAGATCACGAAAATTCTCATCCTCTTTGGGAAAATTTTCTTTTTGGGATAATCGTGGGTACATAAGTAAACAGAGTGATGCCATCATGGTTCGAGTACGATGCAATGGGAAATCATCGTTGTTTTTAGTCTCATAAGGGCGATTATTCTCAAATTAGAGTTTTAGAGCTATTTCCTTCAAGGGAAGCTCAAGGCATTTTCCAATCAATGTCTTGGGAAGGATCTTAACTTCATATATGAATGAGTACACTGCATAATAGTCATTTTTTGGGCACTTCAGGGTATGTCACAGGGAAGTGCAGGAGGTGTGACAAAATACTATGTAACACCACCAAAATGGAGCATCTTTGTAACAAGCATCTACTCTAATAAAGTTTCAACTCCCTTTGATGAGTTGTGGAGAAAATGCATTTTGGAATAATCAAGGATCGAGGTAAGATATAACATTGGATTAGATGAGTAGTCTAAAGCCTTTCTAGCTTGAGTCAAGAAGCTGAAGAAGAGAAAGATCAAAAAGTCCAAGAAGAAATAAATGTCTAAGGTTCAATGCTTTAAATGCAATGTTTTTGGACATTATAAGAGGGATTTTCCTAGTTTATAGAACAACAAGAGAAAGGAAAAATGTGAGGCTCACATAACTAAAGAAATGGGAGAATCTGAGAAGAAGTCAAAGAAAGAATAAGTAAGGGATATTTACTATTTAATAAGGCACCATGACTATCAAGTTATTTATGAAGATTGATCTTTCCTTTAGAATAGAATGCATTATTATTGCATAACATCATAGAGATAATCATATGATAATAACATATTTAGATTTTACTTGGTTAAGTTTCTATGTAGAAATCATCTAGATAGATAGATAGACCATTTTTTATATTGTTCATCCAAGTATTATCTAACATTATGCTAGAGGCAGACATTTTTCCAAAATTAGATCATCATGATCCTAGAAGGACCGTCGCTTTCAAAATTCCTTGCAGAAAAGCATCATGACAAGGTTAATATACATTCCATGTAATGTGGAAACAATATTGTTAAATGGATGAAGGAATGCAATGGGTTAGGATGTGTGCTCATTATGAGACATACAACTAGATGATGGAATAAGAGGCATAAGGATACACATTGGAAGTGACTCTTGTTCAAGATTCATGTGTATAGAATAACGTAACATGCTTCGTATGATTGTATGATGTTTAAAAGGAAGAATTTGATGTACTTAAGGATGTATAAGAGATTAATACTTTCTCTAGAATATGTAAAATAATGATTAACATCTTCGAAAGAAAAAAATGTTACTTGATAATCAACTTTGATCCTTGGGCACTCTGATGCATGAAGGAAGATTCATATGGAGATGGACTATCATGATGTTGATGAAACGAGAAGGTCATCATGATGAAGTAATTTTGATTTTCATTATTGTTGGTTATCTAGTTAACATATTATTTTCCTATTTGGAATAATCTTGTAGGAATACATGATGACAGTTGAGGCAAGTTCAACTATATGAATGGAAATGTATGAAGAATGTTGAGGAAAGCTCAACATGGGATACCTGGCAATTGTGAAGTCAATATGTGCTCATCTTGGGATTGAAAGGTAGTAGTGTGAGAAGATAAATTGAAGGTAAACAAGAGAGATCACTTTCATGCAAAATCTATGATCAACTTGAAGTATGGAAATGATCAATACAATTCCTTCATCTATGATATCAAGATTGTTGAGAAATCAATGCTAGTAGGGTGTAGTTTCTCTTTCTTGATAATTACTTGTGAATTATGTCGCCTTATTTTACTTATTTGTTATATTATCTTTCATCAAGCAATTACTAAATTATGTGTGCATGAAGATCACAAAAACACAAGACACAAGATGTTGAGGTACTCTTCCAGGGAAAAACCTAGTAAAAAATCTCTTTCTTCAATAGTTTTCATTGAGACTCTTCTACCTAGACAAAGACCTCCTCCACACCAATCCAGCCTCTCCTTTGATCCAACCTTCAACCTAGCATCCGTAGCACTTTGACCCTAGAAATTCTACTTGGTAGCTTCCGACATCAACAGAAGCTTCGACCTAGTCCAAGAGACTTTGGTCTCCTAAACTAGCCCACACGAGAGAGAGAGAGAGGCACAAAAATTTTGATTTTCTTCTTTTGCTTCACCTAGACCAAACTCGTACTCCTTTTGGACCCTTCCTTCAACTTCACACTTCTTCCCAACTTCCAACGTCCAACTTCCAAAGATCGAACTATGTCTGAGAGAGTGTGATGCTCAAATGAAGTCAAATTGCCTTGTATATCCTTCCAATGAGGTCGAATTGCCTTCCTTGAGGCTGAGTTGGTGTGGAGGTTACATAATTTATTTTTGACTAAAAAATAATTCTTTTTACATCGTTCGAAATCCCAAGAAGGGTCTCATAAAATATACAATGACTTTATTGACTCTTTATTAATCCTAGGAGTCCTCATGGCAAATTTGACTAATAAAATGATTACCCAAGCATGAAAACCATGCTTTAATAAGTCATTGTAACAATAATAATAATTATTTTGAAAAATAAAATTTATGAAGACCGAACCTAGTTACATTTTTCAACACTCCCTCTTAACTAGGGAGGTATTCATATGGAAGATGTTAAACTATATGAGCTATGAAGAGTTTAGGCATCGCAATTCGATGGACTAGATTCCTGACCAAGGAACTCTGTCCAATATATATCAACAATTTAGGAACCATAATTCCATGGACTAGATTACTGACTATGGAACTCTATCCAAGGTCTCTCAACAATTTAGGCATCACAATTCCATGGACTAGATTCCTAACCTGGGCAATCTATCCAAGTGGGACTAAGATGGAATAAAGCTTTCAGCTTCTCTAGGTACCATCGGGCTTACTTTCTAACCATCAACCTAGGGATCTAGGTGCATATCTGAGGTAAAATATCCAAGACTAATGCCACCCTCCCTACTTCGGGAATTAGACATCAACACATAGTTCTAGTGAGATTTCCTCCCAAGAAATGTCTCTCACACACAAGGCCTCAACAAATCTCTTCCAAACTTTTATCATCATCAACAAAATCAAAAATATCAACTAAACCAAGCATGCTTCTAAGATACTCAAACTTCTTATTAGGAAGAGACTTTATCAGTATATCAACTACCTGATCGTCTATTAAGACATATTGTAGCTTCACGATCCCATCTTGCATCAAGTTCCTAATATAGTGGAACTTATTTGTTGATATGATTCATCCTAGCATGAAACATGGGATCTCTAGACATCTTGATACAAGTTTGATTGTCACAATTAATCACAGTAGGATATAGAGGCTTCTCAAACAAATCAGTCAGAAGCTTCCTTAATGTACTCTTCTTTAGCACTACTCAAAGAAACATGATCTTACTTTCTACTCATCAGTCTCATTTCCACCCCAATTTGAATTGTCAAGCCAATCAATTTAACTTCCTTGCTATTATAATTTGGTCAGTGATGTATTGTTCCACGAAGATATCTTAATATATTCTTGGTAGCTATTTAGTGATCATGACGAGGCTCCAACTGAAACTGACTGAGGATGTTCATAGAAAAACACATATCTGGCCTAGTATTTATCAGATACAACATAGAACCTACCAACTGATGATAGGATGTAGGATCCAAGAGACTTGAGTCGGAGCTCCTCATCTTCTTGAGATTGGTGATCATAGGAGTAGTCATGGGATTTGAATCCATCATCCCAAATTTCTGCAACAACTTGATGATGTACTTTCCTTTCCCCAAATATATCTCCCCAAGATTTTCCATACTTTCAGACTTAGGTAATAGTGCATCAGTCCTATATGCTTCATCTCAAATTCGGTTGCCAACATCTTCTTACATTTTTGTATTCTTCTCTCCACACCTATGATGAATATATCATACACATACAATAGAATAATGACTGGATCATTATTCACAACCATTATGTAGAGATTAGGATTAGCTAAACTCTTTATGAACCCAATTATTAGAAGGTATGCATCCATTCTTGCATACCATGCCCTAGGAGCTTGCTTCCAACCATACAGTGCCTTCTTGAGTCTACATACATGAGTGTCCCTACTATTTTCTTCAAAGCCTTCAGGTTGCTCAATGTATACTTCCTCATTAATGGTACCATTCAATAATGTTTTCTTTACGTCCATTTGATGGATATTCCATCCCATTGTAGTAGCCAACGAAACCAAATATCTAATGGTAGTGTACCTTGTAGTAGGTGCGAAGGTTTCTTCATAATCTATGCCTTCCTTTTGAGAGAAACCCATTGCAACAAATGTGGCCTTGTGTTTGTCTATGCTTCCATAAACAACGTGTTTGATCTTATATATACATTTTGAGGTGACAACCATTTGTCACTAGGTCTAGGAACAATTTCCAAAACCCCATTATTCATGATGGATTGATATTCTTCTTGAATATATTTCTTCCATACTTCTTGATGAGCATCTTCTTCAAATGTAGATGGTTCTGATTCAATTAGTATTATCATATATGCAACATATCCATAATATCTCTTTGATCGTTTCCTTTCCCCGAATGTTCCTTTTGTAGCTTCATGCCCTTGAACATATTCAAGAGTGGGTTTTAACCAATTTGGCCTCTTCCTTGTGCTTGATATGACGACAGGTTGAATAGGATCACTTGGTCCCTCTTCTTCCTCTTGAATTGCAGAAGGGTTGTCGGGTTATACTTCTTCTTCTTCAAATATGGGTAGATCTTCGTCATTGGAATCAATAGGAATATCCTTTGACCTTTCGTAGGCTTGATTCTCATCATAACATCCCTACTTACTTAAATGTGTCTCCCTTCCTTGATGTAGATTCTATATGCCTTTTAGGAGAGAATATAGCCAACGAACATCCCTTTAATTCTTGTAGAATCCAACTTCTTTCGCTAAGTTTCCTTTGGAACATGGGTATATGAAGAACTCCCAAAGATTCAAATATGGTCCACACTTGGCTTCTTTCTTGTTAATGCTTCCTCGAGTGTCATATTATCGAGAATTATATGAGGACATCTATTTTTAATATATACAGTTGTCATTGCTACTTCTCCCCATAGAAACTTTGGCAAATCTTGATCAAGTAGCATTGTTCATACACCTTCATCAATTATCCTATTCTTTCTTTCAGCCACTCCATTTTTTTTGGGATAGTAGGGAACAGTAAGCTCCCTCTTAATTCCTTCTTCTTTACAATGTGAAATTAATTATTTAGAAGTGTATTCCTCAACATTGTCAGATCTCATTTTTTTTTTTTTGATCTTTCTTTCAGTTAGGGTTTCCACTTGACATCTAAATTCCTTGAATTTCTCAAATACTTCATCCTTTTTGTTGAGAAGATTGGACCATGTATTTCTAGAGTGATCATTGATAAATATTACATATTAAAGAGGATATCCAAGTGATTTGTCAAACAAGGGCCCACACACATCAGAATGTATGAGGTCTAATACTTCTTTAGGCCGTGTTTCACTATTTGAAAATGGTTTTCTTGTATGTTTTCCCAAAGAGCATCACTTGTAAACTCCTTCGCGATATTATTTGATATCAAGGATCCCATGAACTAGATTTTTAAGGGTAGGAATGAATTTGTAGTGAATATGACCATATCTTCTACGTCATATCTCAATAGGAGATATTTCCATGTGAACTAGGGCTTGCAGAGGTGATGTAATGACTCTATACAAACTTCCTTCATGGGCTCCAAAGACCCTAGCTTTATCAATACTATAATATTTTCCTCAGACCAAGACCTTTCCATCAACAAAAGAAACTCTATCCTCTTTATCTTCTAAGAAAGAAATTGAAAGAAAATTCTTTTTCAAACCTAGAACATATAGTATGTTGTTGAGATGTAGTTTTGCTCCATTCTCTAGCTTAAAATATGTTGATCCCAGGCCTCTAACAACATAGCTTTTGCTGTCTCCCAATATCACAACATGAGAGGATGGTTCCTTTGATAGAGTTTGTAGTTGCTTACTTTCCCCTATCATATGTCTTCATGCTCCACTGTCAATGATCCATGCATTATCATCATTGAGGGATCTTGTAAATGTAGCTAAGAACCCTTAATTTATTACCTTGTTGAATAAGTATTAGGCAATATTATTGATACATCTTCTTGTAGAAGTGAATACCATATTTATCATAGAGGGATAAATCATTTCCTCTAAGCCAACAAGGTGATCTTCTATCTTCTTTGACCTTAGCCTTGATACCATGTTGAGAAATCAATGTTAGTAGGGTTAGGGTTAGATTTCTCTTTCTTGATAATTACTTGTGAATTATGTTGGCTTCTTTTAATTACTTATTATGTTATATTTAATCAAGAAATTACCAAATTATGTGTTCACGAAGATCACAAAAGCACAAGACACAAGATGTAGGCACTCTGCCAGGGCAAAACCCCTATCTAGGGGAAAACCCAGTCAAAGTTCTCTTCCTTCAACGTTTTTCCTTGAGACTCTTCTACCTAGATAAAGACATCCTCCACACCAAGCGTCTCCTTCTTCGATCCAACCTTTGACCTAGCAGCAGTAGCACTTTGACCCTATAACTTCGACTTGGAAGCTTCCAACATCAACAACAACTTCAACCTCGACTAGGAGACTTTGATATCCTAAACTAGCCCACATGAGGGAGAAAGAGAGAGGCACCAAAATTTTGATTTTCTTCTTCTCCTTCACCTAGACCAAAGTCACACTCCTTTTGGACCCTTCCTTCAACTTCACACTTCTTCCAAGTTTCCAACTTCCAACTTCCAAAGATCGAACTATGCTTGAGAGAGTGAGATGCTCAAATGAAGTCAAACTTCCTTTTATACACAACCTTCCAATGAGGTCGAATTGCCTTCCTTGAGACCAACTTGATATTCTTTTGTGGCCAACTTGGTGTGGAGGTTACATAATTTATTTTTGACTTAAAAATAATTCTTTTTACATCATTTGAAATCCCAAGAAGGGTGTCATAAAATATACAATGACTCTATTGACTCTTTATTAATCCTAGGAGTCCTCAAAGGGGACTTTGACTAATAAAATGATGACCCAAGCATGCAACCCATGCTTTAATAAGTCATTGTAACAATAATAAAAATTATTTTGACAAATACATTCTATGAAGATCGAACCTACTTACATTTTTCAACAAAGATGTAAGTGATAAGAAAGACTTGGATCTTGTTACAAGATTTAAGAGTAAGGATAGCTCCATGATACATCAAAAAGGAAGAAAGCTTGATACAAGAGATGTGAAGAAGAGAGGGAACCATGCAGCTACGAATATCAAGTAGTTGATACTCTCATTAAGGCAAGCCATATGGCTTGTGGTGTGGACTTCCCAATTATATAAGAAGTCGAGAATCTCCTTGAGATTGGAGAGGGAGAAAATGAGTCTCCTTAAATAGGAGAAAGGATATATCCCCTGGACAAGAGGGAATAGGATTATCCTCTCTAGTTGAGAGGGAGTCATGTTGAACATCACATGTGAATTTTCATCTTTAGGTAATGAATATAGAATGGTATAGGATTGTATAAGCATATATGATTTCCTTGAGGATATAAAAATCCATGAAAGGAAAGGGATTGGAACTCTTTGACGATGGGACAAGTATCCAAGATAAGAGTGGTCAAAGAGAACTAATATTCTTTGAGGACTCAAGAATGGAGATCCAAGATAAGAATAGTCCTAAAAGGACATACCTTTTGAACATTTGGATGGGGTATGTGCCTTATAGAGGTAGTGAGGTATCGCACATAAAATCCTCCCAGCATAATGCTCTTGAATGAAATAAGATCTTGTATAGTTAGGCCTCGGAGAGAGTGTTGGTCATAATGATGATGCTTACAGTATGGCTTATCAATCTGACTCTTCTTATTATAACTCTTCAATTTGAGAATTATTTTGCATTAGTTGTACAAATATGAATATCTCCCTAGTTAAGAGGGAGTGTGGAAAATGTAACTAGTTTCGATATTCATAATTGTTGTTGTACTCATTTCAATATGTATCCTATGTAAAAAAAAAAATAATAAAAGAATAAGCTATTATTTTAAAGGATGGGTTTCATCCTCTTTATTGATGGTCTTCTAGGTAAAATCATGTTCTTCGTGCTTCTAGGATTTGTTAGGTCTTAGCATTTATTGTCATGAGTCAAAGGAGTCAACATCATGTTTATAGGACCCTTCCAGGAAAAATATAATTGAAAAAGGAATTATTTTTTAGTCTAGAAAGTCCTTGAAACTCCAAAAGTACAATTCATCCCTGGCAGCTTCAAGTTGACCTAAATAGGGAAATTCAACCCCTTGGAAAGGCTATATAAAGGAGCAGTTCGACCTCATTTGTAATCCACTCACTCAAGAAGTTTGAGCTTAAGGAAAAGTTTTATTTGTAGCTAGGAAGGAGAAGAAGAAGAGAGCGAAGGTCTAGAAGAAAAAAAGGAAGGAATAAATTTTGTTTTGGGGCTATCTCTCTCTCACACATGTGAAAGTCTAGGGTTTTTGCAGCTATGAAGGAGGCTGAAATTGTAGATCTAAGTTGCAGTAGGATGAAGTATAGTATCTTGTTGCTGGAAGGAATAATACCCTATATTAACCTCATTGACCTTGAGAGGAGTTGTCTTTCTCAAGGAAGGTCTCAAGAGGAAGTTGAATTAGGGTTTCTACAGCTACTACAAGGCCGAAGTTTTAGGTCTAATAAGCAATATTGAAGTTGGCAGATCGAAGTTGTAGTTTGAAGCTAGTTGGGGGTAAATCAAGGAAGGACTTGTTGTAAGGGATGACTTGGTACTTGGAAAAGGACTTGGTCTAAGGTTTGTGTCTTTATTGTCTCATTTGAAGAATATTCTATAAGAAGAGAATATTTTTCCGGGTTTTCCCCTTGGAGGGGTTTTCCTTGGCTAAGAGCCTAATTTCTATGTCCTCTATTGTTATTGTTTATGTTCTTGATATTTGTTTGATGAGAAAATCTAAATAAATAACACAAGAAGACTAACTAAGTTCACAAGCAAATATTAAGGTTAAGAAAAATTGGAATTAATAACTGCCACTTTGAATTTTCCAACACCTCATACTGAAAGAACTTTCTATTCTATTATTTATTTGTATTTGACTATACTACCATTTGTTTCATGCATGCCTCAAACTTTTTGATCTCCTAGCTCCCTCTCGGCTCATATTTCATCTAGTATAATATTTATTGACTCAACTCATGATTCAAGAAAAATCCTCACACGCTTTGCTTTGTTCTTCCACTTCTTCCATCTCATTATGTACCTATAACCCTCATTGGGAGGCCATGGAATAACAATTAAAACCAAGCATAGGACATAAAGACAAGAGACTAATTAATCATAAAATAACAACAATAGAAATAATCAACCAACATAGATATATAATACACATCCTTTGAGAGAAGATTCAAATCCCTCTTGATCTTTAGTCTTCTTGATCGAGGTGGCTCTAGAGACGCTTAGAGGTCAGAGAGAGATTATAATAAATTGAAATCAGGGTGGTCATATGGCAGCAAAGCCAAAACCAGCTCAAAGTGCTCATCGCCTTGATTCCAATGGTGCAAATGACACTCCAATCCGAGTTCGTATGAAGAAGATGGGGCTGGTCAAAGTTGTGGTCAAAGTGGACAAGTCGGCCAGGTTTAAGCATCCTACAAATCGACCAAGTCTGGGGCATGGAACTTGGCTCCTAAAAGTGGATGAATTTGTTGAATGCCTAATTTATCTAATGACCCCTAGTTTCGGCCAAATGACACAACTACTATACATCTATATATCTATATCTATATATATATATATATATATATCTATAGGACAGCGCCCAGTCACCCCTACCAACCCCGCTCTGCATATCTCTAAAATATGGAAAACAACTATTGGTTAATGGCAATAGTTAGGTCGGGGGCGTGTGGTACAAACCCCACCCACCACATATATGCAATGTGCAAAGGTTGAAGACCGAGGCCAATGGGGCTCGAACCCACCTGGTCCACGTGGTTGACCCCCACCAGGTGGCCTCAAAACTGTACAAAAAATGGCTGAGTTATATCATATTCCAATGGAATTCAAAAATTACAAACCATGCCCATTTTTAAACATGGTCAGCGGGGTTGGAACCCCCAACATCCATGTCTTGGCACCTCCGCTTTAACCAATGCACCAAAGGTGCTTATTGATATGTGCGCCCGAGACGTAATATTTAAACTTGGCCTTTCATTTGAGGGGAAGGAGAGCTGAGCAACCAATGGAGAAGAGTGGAAACGCGAAGTGTGGAATCATTCTCTAGTCAGAGATGTGGAACCTTGACACAGGAGAATCATTTGATGTCAAAAAGATTCCTTGGGAGGTAAATTTTTACAGTGATAGAATGTTATCAAGTTTATAGTCAGTTTTCTTAGAATTTCGTAGGGAGCGTGATGGTGCAGTCAAAATGTTCATCTAAGCATAAGAAATGTAGGTGCCCAACAACACAAAATATTTGAAGAATCTCGGGGAATCTAAAATATTCCCTTGGAGGCTGATTTTTGCCAGTGTTGGAATAATGCCGACTTTATAGTCATTTTTAATATAATTTCGCAAGGAGCACGATGGTGTTCTCAAAATCTTCATCCGATGAGAATATTTTCTGAGCATCTTCAGGAAGGAATCTTTAAGGGAATCTTCAAGATTCCTGAGGGTCCAAAATTTGATGGTATCAGAATTGGACAACTTTATGGTTAATTTTACCACACATCCAGGAATTCAGTGGTGTAGTCCATTTCAGCAACTGAGCTTTGGATTTTTCAGCCATCACTGGGAGTGGAGGTATATGATGCAACTATGTCATGCTTTTCTTTTATTTTGCTAAGATGATGTTTGTATTATTGAGATCCATGTTTATCATCATGTTGAGAGATGCTTGTTTGCCACATTATGTGAGATTATATTAGCTTGTCATGTTGGAGGAGAATCCACTTGAGTGAGATTTCGTGTAGGGAGAATGTCTCGTGGAGAGACATGCCACTCTAGTTGAGGGTATCATCCATGTAATGAGAAAAATACATACTATGTAAATCATCATCGTATTGCAGCATTAGTGAAGCAACCTCCACACTCTTAACATCGGGCCTGGAGACGTAACCCACACTGGGTGAAATCCATTATCAATGTGTTTTGTGTTCTTGATTTGATGGTATTCATTATGTTTCATCTTCTTTATAGCATGCACATGTGGATTTTCATGTTCTTTTGAATGCAATTTAGATAACATCACAGAAGTAAAAGGTGTTGGATAATTACGGTAGCTTAAGAGATCTGGATCACTTCTTGTATCCATCTGCAACTTTGTCATCTTTGTCCTCATCATGATGTTATGCACTCCTTACTAGGGTTATGGTTTCTTCTTACAATAAAAACGTCCAATCCTAGGGGTTTGTGCATAAACCCTAGGGATTTCTTATCCAATTCCTTTTTGCTTGCTAGGGTTTACAAATCCTAGATATCCAAATTACAAAACCATGGAATTGATCATCCCTTTACATTTGATGAAATTTATCATTTTTGTCAACTAATCAAGTAGGTCTTGACTAATGATTATCCTTGGATATTAAAAACAACTTGGTTTCTTTAGGCTCATTGTTGCAACAACTTCATAGATTTAGGGTTGAGTGTTAAATTCAACGTCAATACCTATTGTCCAATCATACTTGATTAGATCTTCAACATTAACAGTTCATTTATTGAATTTGAGCCTTTAACCAAGTGGCCTAAGCACATTAAGTTCTACAAATTATGCATCTTCCTTGAGATGACTTTAGACTTGAATCCTAAAGAGGAGCTTTACCTCTTTTATATTGTAAATAGGCTTTCTACAAAGCATACTTAGTGACGGTGAATCTTCTTCCCTTAATGTGCAATGACAAAGTTCATGGCAAGAAAATTTGTTAATGCTTTGCAATCTTTGTAACCTCAACATCTAGACTTTTCATCTTCAACACTTTATATACAACTCATATCATACTTCAATACACCATACCAGTCATCAATAGATGTGTGCATAACTATCCTCAATATATTCATATAATGTATCTCACATTAACCTTCATACTTAAGCTCTCGAACATTTTACAATGTAGTATGATTTGCATAAGCCAGGAGTGCAATGTCAAATATGCTACTTCAAGTATTTGAGAGAAACTCGTTTCTAAGATCAAATTGTTTTAGTGCCTTTTCCAATGTGTAAAAAAATGTCAGTATACTTTAATAATAAGAAACAAAATTTAGATTCCTTGTGAGTTTCAATCCTACCACATAACTTCAGTGAACCATCTAAGACCTTTCATCTTTACACAGTGGATCTAATATAAGGTTTGTTTGATCTCCTTCTAGGGTATTGTCTTCCTTGCATAGGACATAGTTTTCTCCTTCAAGTAAGGTTTCGATGATCTCCTGAGCACAACACAAATTATTCATAGGAATTCGTTCATTTCCTAACATATCTATTGAGATTTTTTCTTAGGTATCATTAAAAGGATATAACCTCAACCTATCTGATATTCATTCATGAGGCCCGAGGAATTTATTTTTTTTCCTCCATGTAACAAAGAAATTCCTCTTAATACAATGGTGATTTATCCTTGTAATGCAGGCATATTTGGGTAAATGTTTGAAGATATATTTTTTGGCCTTTTGATTAATCATCTTAGACTACTTGGATCTCCTTCTGAGAATAGATCTTTAACTAGGGCTTATAGGGCTAAATACAAGAATAATTTCTTCTTCAAGGACATTCTTTCACCAATGCTCTAATACCATGTTTATTTTTAGAGAATCCTTTATTCTGATAACTACTTCTTATGATTTTCTTTAGTTGAATATTTTTTTATGATCTTTTTAACCATAAAAATATTACACAAAGTATCTCCACAATAAATAAAAAAATACCATATTAAGGAACACAAAGAGATGGTTGCACAATAACACAACAGTTTACCCTATGGAAAACCCACGCGGGGAAAAACCCAGCGATCCTTTTCTCATAAAATAAATTCAACAAGAGAGATATCAAATTCATAGACAAACTAAGAAGAAAGATGACAAGTCTAGCAAGCCACCAAGATTCCAAGTCAACCCTCTACAAAACTCTATCAAAGATCTATGATAAGGTCGGTAATAGGAGCCCAAAATACAACCTTCTCTCTCCACAGTAATTTGCCCAAATCACAAAAAATTCACTACTGAAAAACTTGACATATTCCTTCCACATGTGCGATCTGTAGCATATAATTCTTCCACATGTGCAATCTCCTTTCTCTCCTTTGTCTCGATCAACTTTTGTTCAATTGTAGCCTCTTCCCTTCGCTTGAGAGCAGATGTACTTTGTCTTAAGTGTGTATCAAATTATGTCACAAGGAGGAGGAATGAATGTATAATTATAGACATCTAAGAGGGTCGAATGGGTGCCTCCAAGGGGTCAAGTCAACTTGAACAGGAGGGGCTAACTTGGTTATCTTTTGGAGCCATGATATTTAATACAAAATCATATTTTATTTTGGAACATCTTGAAGAACAGGCTTTCTAATTTTATTTGATAAATACAAATAATATAATTTTCTTTTGAGCATAAAGAACATGTTTATACTAAATGGTGAAAAATATACCATATGAAGACCTACCATAGTTACAAAAATTCAAAACTCATAACGTGTTATCAATTCCTTTGTAAAAATGGACCACGATATTATTAAAAAATAAAAAATAAAAAACTTTTTCACATAGCCATTAATACTATACATGTTGATCTTATTCTAAAAATATGGATGCAATATTTACCATTTGTGAGGATTCCACTTGATGTATATAAAAGTGTTGGTCCATTTTAAATATCCATGTTATAGGATCATCCCTATCAAACTTCATCATATCAATCTTTGAAATGTAGTACTTCCTTGGTATAGACTTGAAGCTATGATGATGTGGATATTGGATTGAAATTTCATGATTATGGTTATGCAATTCAATATTTATGCTTTCCAATTGTGATAGCATACACCCCATATGAGATTGATTATTAAAATAGTGCTTCTCTTTATGGTCATGATTTCCTTGAATCTCCACATACCTTTTAAGGATATCTTATGATGAAATGTTTTTAATAATTTTTTATTTCATTTTGTATATCTTGTTTTCACTCATTTTCTTTTATATTCATTTCTTATTTTAATTTATCTTCTTTTATATTCCTTCCTTCTTTTCATTCTTTTCCCATTTCTCTTTTAAGATTTTCTTGAGAACCTATAAATCCACCTTTTTAAACATACTACCACCTATTTCATTAACTTTGTTCTCTAATTGAGATAACCTGTCTATGTCTTCACTTTCCACATGAGTTAAGGATGAGCCTTTAGTTGGTTTAATTGGTTTAGTAGATTTCTTTGGAGGCTTGTTGGAAAATAATAATAGTATTCCTCTTTATCACAAATTTCATTCACCAAAAAATAAATGGGATCTTTCGATCAGAAATGATGTCACTTTTTAAGTTATGCACCTTTAACACATTAATTTGGAGAATATTTGAATGGTTGAATTTTTTCTTGATATATCCTTGAGATTTGAGTCCTTCTAGATCTGAAAGTTTGGTCTGTAATACTAATATTTATTTTCTACAATTCCATAGGCATGACTTGAATTTGATGTGCCAAGTGAAATTTATGGGAACTTTCCCAAAACTTGTTAAATTTTTGCCTCTTCCCATGAGAAAACTTGTATAGTGTGCTATGTGTCCAATCACCAACTATAATTATTAAATTTATACTTGAGGTACTTCTATATACCTCCTAAAACCCTAAATATTTCAAAATATTGAAAAGTCCTAAAATATATATATATATATATATATATATATATATATATATATATATATATATATATATATATATATATATATATATATATATATATATATATGTAGAAAAAAATATTAAGCTGACCTGTTTAAAAATTTATTTCAGGATTGTTCACATACCCTAATTTTCACAGGGTATAAATTTGAAAATATAGTGAGCCAAAATTTAAAATTTGAACTAGATGTTCTATGTGATTTATACTTAATATATGCCAAGTTTCACTTTTTGAAACCTCTTAGAAAAAAAATATTGGGAAAATGACAAATTGGCTTGTTTGAAACTAATTTCAGGAGTATTCAATAACCTTAAATTCGTTAGAACATATATACGAAATTATAGCAAAAAAAGATCTAGAATTTGAACTATATGTTCACTAGGATATCTCCTTAACATGATCCAAGTTTCATGGTTTGAAACCTCCTGGAAAAAAGTTATAGAAAAAAATTTGAACTGACTTTCTTGAGACTCATTTCAGGAGAATTTAGTAACCCTAACAACCTTAGAACACATATTTGAAAATATAGTGAAGCAATATTTTCAATTTGAATAGTATGTTACTTGATATTTCTCCTCAATGTTCTCAAATTTTCACCATTTGAAACCTTCCAAAAAAAAATGTTATAGTGAAAATTCCACGATGACCTATTTGAAGCAACAAAACCCTAGGATCATGAGCTCTAATACCAAATGTTATGAACCTTGTGCTTCGAAATGATGAGTAACCAATAGATATAGAACTCTTCAAGCAGAAACTTCCTTTCACAATGAATATAATGTACAAGACAATATTTTATGATCCTAAGACAATGTCTCCATTATGAGACAAAGGGTACAATTATAATACAATTATAAGGGGGTTCTAGCTTAGATAATTACATACAAATAGAAATATAATAACTTAATACAAAAGGATTAATAATGGATTTTTGGGTTAACATGGGCTTATATAGGGCTTAATAGTGTTTTCCCTTTGGTAAATATCATCTTAGTCCTCTAGGATTTGTTGGAACCCTATCCTAAACATTACACCCCATCCATCACCTTGAAATCTTTTTATTGAATATTCTTTAGGTGATCACTTTAGAGAAGCCTTTCTTTTGTTTAAATACCATTAAATAGTTGGAGAAAGGTTGCTAAGGTGATGGTGGTATCTGATCTCTTATTGCCCCGACTTTTCAATATGCTTGGTGGGGCCTTGCACTAGGTCTGGTGAATTTTGCGGCAAAAAGGGCCATTAATGTTGAGTTGAAATTATACAGTGATGTTTATATGGTAAAACTTAGGTCCTATGGAATCATTACTATTGAGTTAAAGACTTACTTAGATGATAATGTATAATATTAAGACAAGTTAAGATATGTGAAAGCAAGGTTGTACCTTGATTATAACATAATATGATATGTCGTTTCTTATGGGAAACACAAAACACATCTCTCCCTTATATATGTATACACTACATATAAATTAAACAAATGAAATGCTTCATTGGTTGTTCGATATCTACTTATTTATACTAAACTATTTCTAATATTGATGTTATAACAATAACCATTTGATTTAGAGGCTTGAAAACATTAGGTTGAGATAAAGCTTGATGTAAATTTGGAGTTCAATGCTTTGTGTAGAAAAAATGCATGCCAAGGTAATATATGTCAAATAAAGATTAAAGAGGGCCTAAAATGAGTTACAAGTGATATGTTTATAAACTTGAAAGAAGGAAAAATGACAAAGTTTTTAAATCAAAACCTTAGGAAAAAAATATTTATCTTCAAACAAGAGCCAAAGCTCATTTGTATGAATACTATAAATTGACAAACTATCAAGTTAAATCCAGCATATCAAGAGAGATGTGCAACAACATGCATTTCATTAGGACATCAACATTTGGGTTCTGTATGTGTTCGCGCACACCCTCAAGTCTCATGAAATGAAAACATTTGACATAGTTAAGTAGCAAACACCTAAATATTAAGCATCATTGATATGTATGTCAAAGCAATATTGGTGACTAGATTGTAAGAAAGACACACTGAACCATCCACTATGTAATGAGGAAGCAAGCTCACTAGTATTTGAAACGGATTCATCCTTTGATCCACTTATATGTGCATATGAGTGTAATGTAAGCCTCACATGTTTAACTACTACTTACAAGTGTCTGAATAACATGCTAAGGGGTCGTAAAATATTTGAACGTTCATCCATTATTATATGGAAAAGTAAAAGTAAGCTAGTATTATCTCAAAGGCAATGCAAACATGTGGATAGGACTTTACAAGGAATATCCCCACTAGGATTTTAACTTGAGTCACCATTTCATAATTGGCTCCAAGTTTCAAGTTGACCAAGTTATAATTAGTTATTTTTAATTAATTTTTTTTTAATGATTTTGCACTTTTGATGCTTTTGTTTGCAAGTCAAAAAAAATTGTGAAAGAGACCAATATAACGCTTTTGTTTCTCTCGAAAATGGTTTTCCTTATAAAAACAGTAAATATATGTTAGAGATGGTTAGTGCAAGAGTATCCTAAGAAAGAAATAAGATACAATCCTTGGAAGGAAGAGGCAACATCACCACTTTCCACCAAGTGGCCATGATCCTAGGCAAAAGAGAAGGGAATTAAACATAGAGAGAGGGTCCAACCCACTAAAAAATAAGGCTCACTGAGCTTGGAAGACTAGATTCAAAGGATTTGATTCACCACTCAATGTTTTGGAAATAAGGCAAGGGAGGAGAATAACCACCAAGTAAAGTAAGCTATTTAATATTTCATTAATGAACCTGTGTCTTTTGTGATTAGTTTAATTATGTTTATAACATCAATCAATATAAGAGTAAATGAAGAGAGCAAATAATTATCAGAGATTAAATGAAGATAGTAAGTGAATCCTCATGCAATAGAGTTAGGTTACATGAATGAATTTACTTTGCCTTATAAACATGTGTAGAAGAATTAGACATGTACTACATTAGGTAGCATGTAAGTAACAACGTCAAAAAGAGAAAAAACAAGGTGAAAATTATACACGCATCTCAATAAAATGATGTAATTAGAGTGGACCATAAATTAATTCTAACACATTCATGGAATACGTAGTTAATCTGCAAAAGTTTAAGATGTGAAAGTAGTAAAGTAGGTGAGTCATACATATAATTTCTTGTATATCGGTAATTCCATAAGAGGACCCCAAGAGAGCATATTGAAAATGATTAGAAAGTATTTGTTGAAGATATATTGAACAGGGGCATCGACTTCATATTTTTTTCATGTAATATTAGGGTTGTTAGATTTTGGGGTTACATCGAAAGTGTTCACACCATGATTGGGAATGCTTCATGTGATGTGGGGTGCATGGTATAAGGTTTGTCATGGATTATTTCATGATGGTCATGCACATTGGAGATGGCTTACTCATTGATTGCTAGAACTAGTATGGATACTTGTATGGCATTCTTCCCTACATAATTGGAAACCTATGAGTATGATGAGATTCTTCATGATTTGCACATGAGGAATGGATTGATTTCTTGGAGGATGCCTTGTGTTGGAGGAGAATTAGAATTCTAGAGAAAGTTATTGATACCTAGATGGCATGGGGTTGTTGAAAAGTGTAACTAGGTTCGGTCTTCATAATGACATGTAATTATGATTTTATGTAATGAGATGTAAAAGAGAAATACAATTATTGTATTACTTTCTTCATGGGTTTCATGAGAAAGAGGTTTTATTTTTTATTAAAGACTCCCATTGAGAGTCTTTAGGAATTATTAGAGTCATTGTCATGTAATGAAGTCATGTTACACTTTGTAAAAGGTCAAACTTGTCTATGTAAAGTATCCTTCAAGACCTTGTCACTTATCCTCTTCAAGCCAACCTACAACGATGGAAGAAATTTCTAGAATAATTTGTCCTAACCACTTGTGATAATGTCGGCCTAAAGGACATGAGGAAAAGTGTATATATAGCCACACTCAACCTCACTTAGAGGCAAGAAACTTGACAAGAATTCAGTGAAGAAGTGCGAAGAAGTTACAAGGAGAGTTTCTTCTAGGCAAGCGAAGGAGGATTCTTTTGGCAAGAGAAGGAGGATCCTTCTAGGTTAGCGAAGGAGAGATTATTCTGGGTCAACAAAGGAGAGATTCTTTTGGGTTAGCTAAGTAAGGTTTCTTCTAGGATAGCGAAGTAAGTATTCTTTTGGGGCAGCTAAGAAAGGGTTATTTTGAGATACTTGTTCTAGGTGATCAAAATAGATATCAAGAATATAAATTGAGATTCTTTAGGAAAATCCAAGAAGAAGGAGGTGAAGACTAGAGACTGAGATTCTCTAGAAGAAGTCAAGAACAAGCAGTGTTAAGGATAGAGACTGAGTTTCTCTAGAAGAATTTGAGAAGAGTAGTTCAAGATCAAGAAGAAAGTAGAAAACAAAAAGGAAGAGGCAGAGCATCAAGGTTAGTGACAAGGTTCTTGGTAGGATAATAGAGTCAAGGGTATTTTTCATGGTCTTGGTACTCATCAATTGAAGATCTATAAGAAGAAATTTAATCGGGTTTTCCTCCCAAGAAGTGAGAGGTTTTGGCCCTAGCTGACAAGCCTACATACTGTGTCACTTACCTTTTATTGTGCATATTGGTAATTGTCTTGATGAAAAGAAAACAATAATAACATAACAAAGAAAATACTATAAGCTAAGAAGTAAAATTATATCACAAGAAATTATCAAGCAGAGAAATATTTTAACTATTCATTCCCTAGATTTCTCAACATGGTATCAGAGGTTAAGTGTTAAAGTCAACAAGGGGAATTCAAAGCAAGTAGACACACATGAATCGAGCTTCAAAGAAAGATCAAAGAAAGTCAAAGAACAACAAGCAAGAAATCAAGATCTACCAAAACCCTAGATCGAAGAAATATACTCTAGCAAGAATCTTGAAATTATCTTCAAGAAGGAAGCAGGAAGAAAGATTGAAACCCTAGAAGCACTTCAGAGATCATCACTCATACATCACCAAAGGAGTGGAAGCTCTTCAAATCTAAGGAAGGTTATATCAAAAGTAAATATGTTCTTTATTTAAGAAAGGATCTCATTTGGAAAAATATCATCCTAAAGAAGGCAGTGTTCCCTCACCAAAGTAAGAACCTTCTTAAAAGGGATCATCTGAAGCAACAAGTTCATTGAAGATTCTATATTCATAAGTAAGTACATTTTTCTTATAATCTAATCTAGTAAAAATGACTTCATGTTTCAAGAAGAACCACAAGTTGTTTGTGATATAAAACTTCCTTGTATGGAAAAGAAGGATAGATATAGTCCTTGAAGTAAATGAAGTCACTAATCATGTCCATGGAAAGGTCTCCAAGCCATTCAAAGAGAAATAATTACCTGAATACATGAAAATGGATCTCAAGGCTCAAAATATTCTTAAGGAATATATTAAATATCCTCTCATTACCTATGTAGCCGAGTTGGAGACATCTAAAGAAATATATGATAAGCTGGTAGAACTTTTCTCTAAAAGCACAATAGAATATACCATATCACTTAGATATGATCTATATATATTGAAGGTGTCAAAGGATGAAGGGATATTGTCATGCTTTTCAAAAGAATCTCAAATAAAAGGTCAATTTCATGATCTAGTAGAGATGGTATCCGAGAACGAAATGATCTTCGTTATTCTAAATGCATTAACTGATGAACAAGGTAACGACATATCTACTAAGGAAGAGGAAGTTGTCCCATTCATCAAATAATGGTCTATCTGCAAGGAAAAAGAAGACAGGTTGAAGAGATAAAGTGACAAAAGATAAGATAGAAGGGATCAATTAGTGACAAAAAGAAAAGGGAAACTTGGAAATTTTGGTCCTCCAAAGAAAAAGAAGAACATGGCTAAGATAAGATGCTATGGATGTCAGGAACTTAGGCACTATAGAAGAGATTTTCCTAAACATAAGAAGGACAAGAGGGATAGGGAAGAATCCCTTATTACCGAGGAAGTGAAAGAACCTGAGATAAAGAAGCTTAAGAAGGAAGAAGAAAAAGATCTCTACTATTACTGAGATGATCTTCTTCACTAGAAGGTACTTTCCACCTGTAATTTATGGATAGAAGAAAATGTAAATAAGATAGGATGCATCAAATTAGAAAATAGCATTGTTATAGAAGCATTAGATATAATATCTCATGACATGGGAAGCAAAATAATTTCTGGAAGAAATTCTACTGAGTACAAAGAATAAGATCTCTTGAAAACCTCATTGAAATCTCAAGAGAGTATCATAGAAAGAAGTAGAGGTCATCATCGACTGGGATAATCATACAATAATCAAGGAAACATTTGTTGGGTGAGGATATATAAGATCCTCTAGTTTCTCTGATGGAATCCTTATTAGAGGATTCACTAATCTAGAAAGGAAGCAAATGTTTCATCAAGAATTCCACCTCGTGGGATTCAAGAGATGATGGTATGATGACATAACAATGAAGCAGGTCTAAATGATAAATCTCTTTCAAAGGAAGTTGTTGCAGGAAGTCTGGATGACCCAAAGGAAAGATGAGGTATGTATGCTTACATAGATTATTATGAAAGTCATATCATATGGTTGCAGATAATATGAATCACTATTTCCATCTTGGGAAATATGACCAAAAGAAGAAAGGATCTCCTCCTCTAAAAGATTTCAAAAAAGCATAAGTCGCACTAGATGAAATCAACATAATATGTTCTCATGTGAATCATGAGGAAGCTGACAACAATTAAGGAACTCTGGTTGGAAGCTCCTGGGAATGAAGTGTGGGAAAAGAAAGGAAGAGAACGTAAAAATATACAACAAAGGTAGAAGACATTCAACATCAGAGATTAAGAATAATTGACTAGAATATCTCCCAGAAATATATGAAGACTTTGATAAGAATTGGAAAAAGATGGAGGCCCTTGACAATTAATATATTTGGGAATTGTGTCAACATGTATGCAGGATGTTGATACCTACAGGAAGATGTCATGAAGAAAGACCATCACAAAGGTAATTTTGATTTAAGTGTTCATTTCTTATTTTTGAACTAATAGTTGGATGGGATTATGTAGGATTTCCAAAGGAAATATTTGTGGATGAATTCTAGGAAATATTTGAAGGACGTACGACCTTTTGGAAAATATGGCTTGAAGAAAGTAGCATGACATGAAGAAAAAACCAGATGGAAAATTGATGGATCAATTTTTGATGAAATAAGAACATGACTAACTCATGAATGAAAGTTGATCAAGAGCTCAAGACCAAGTGTCGAAAATACTCAATTTTGAAAGTGCTTAGAACTAGTTCTAACTGGTTCTAACATGAATGACTAGATAGATCTTGTCCTCCTGATTCTGGTGCCATGAATAGTTTGAAAAACGGTCTCCGTATGAGGAAGTTATGCCAAAAGGAAAATTGCCCAATAACACTGAAACTTTGAATTTTTTCAAAAAAAAAATAAAAGAAGAATATTCCATAGAATATTCTTTATAATATTCCAAGAATATTTTGTTTAGGACAGCGAATGGAAGGCTACCATGTGGCAGGCCCAAAGGCCGCCACATGGCCTGGATGACATCAGCAAGTATGTTGGGCGCATGTTTAAGATTTTTGGCAGTTTGGAGTATTGAACCCGTGACCTATAACAACACCATGCCTTACCAATACACCAACACTTTGGAACTTTGAAAGGCTTGTGACATAAAGTTTATTTAAGTTTTAAATTATGGTTTGGGTGAGGCCGGAAGGTGGCCAGCCCCCTATACATAGGACCAGGCCTGAAGACTGTGGCCCAAACCTCATCGGTGGTCAACAAAATGTGTTGGTTATATAATATGTGGTCACATTACCACAAAGTGTAGGGTTAACACGCAGTTAAGGGTAGGTCAACAAAATGTGCTAGCACGCAATCCCATGCAGAACCGCCAAGCCATAAACTGTTCACATGGCATTCAATTAAACTATAGTTAGAGCGCAGTTTAGCTAGTAGAAAATTTGGCGGAGCACCAAATTTGGGCAGTCTCGCTATAATTGGCGGGCCTATCTAGACTCTAACTAAAGTTAGCTGGAGTCTTTCTAGGACCAACTAGCAGTTGGGAGTAAATGGCCATAACTTTGGCTAGGAAAGTCCTTTTTGGATGATTATTTATTTATTTTATTTTGGGTATTTTCGACCTTTCGAATCCATTGGCACAGGTTTCACAGCCACCAAAGGTCATTTGTAGGTGATTTTGCTTCGTGGAAGTTCCAGGAGCCACCAGGGCCATTTCAGTGATTGAGTTGTGCTAGGCTAGGTTCATCTATTTGAGGTGAAACAAAAGCCTATTTGTGTTGTAAGGAACCTTCTGAATCCAATGAAGGTGTTTTCAAAAGCATTTGGAGACTTCTAAAGGCATAGATGTTGAAGAGAAGTTCCAGGCAACCTAGAGCCAACCATGGGAGAAGGCCTAGATCGGGGATGCAGTGTTCATTTTGAGCAAATGAACAGTCATTTTCTGATTTCAGATATGTGCTAGAGACATTAAAAGAGGTTTCAGAGACATTTGAAGCATTCTAAAGGAGTTTGTTCCATTAAGAAGCTCAAGGAAGCTTAGTGCACCTACTGAAGGAATCAAGTCCAAGGAAGCCTAGATCTGCCTGCACAAAGAGGACAGCCATGACAGGGATGCATATGGTTTTTCTAAACCCATAGGTTCAGTGAGTAACCTTTTGGAGTTGAGTGTGGAACTTGTAAAAGAATTCAAGCCATAATCCCAAGGAGCCAAGTCTAGTTGACTAGAACTCACAGGAGATATAGCCCATGAGATTGGGTTCAACTCCTTATTAAATTTGTTGTTATGTGTGATGCTTATTTGTTTCCTTATATGTCTGATATATATGTTTAATATCATCTTAAACAAATAAAGTTCAAACACATAAACAGTAGAAAAGGCATACACCTCTTTCAAGCATAAATTCTGCATAACGTCAAGTTCAAGCAAGGTCTTTGTTTTAATTAAATCTGAGTGTTTGCTTATTATTTCTTTAGGCAGAGTCTATAGAGGGCTAGCTAGCTTCTGGATCTCATCCTCTCTATAGAGGTGACATATCCAGTAAATTCCACTACAGTCAATCTCTGTATTAGAAATAAGAAGTTCTCACCTTTCCAAATTTAAACTTAGAGTATTTGTGCACTCATTTACATAAATGAAAATGGACATCTTGCACCCTTTTTCAAGTACATTCCATTTTCAGATCAAGTTGGTATCGGAGCACTTGGTTTGCTTGATTGACATCACCATAACTTGATTGTGTAGCTTGAAAGATGTTTAAAGCAGTGTAGAAGATTGACTGCTTTACTATTTTGTAAACTACATGTTGTTTGAGTTTACTGAAGTTTGGAGATAGCTACTGATTAGCTAAGTCTTGGAGAAGACAAAAGGAATAGAAGATATTTTCCTTAACCCAAAAGGACCCCAAAACCACTCTAAGATTTTCACTTGAGTTGGTTTGCTAATGACTGCTTGAACAAGATTTTCACTTGATTTGTGTGTTGTTGGCTGCTTGAATGTGATGGCTGTAAAGACATTTGAGTGAAAAAGCTTTGTCATTTGTTTTGAAAAGCCTTAAGAACATTGTTGAAGTTAATTTGTTCATTGACATTACAATGACAACTTCATCAAGTGAAGTTTTCTCCTTCACAAGGTTCTTCGATGAGGATATGAAGCGTGAATTCCTTATATTGAAGGATATGGTGCAGATCCTGTTTGAGGATAGAAGAGAAAGCACAAAGCTTCATGAGAAATTGTTGGCCATGAAGCAGGAGAAGGAATAAATTCTTCAAATATTGCATGATATGGAGTTGCAACTTCATCAAGCCCAAGAGGCTTTGACCAAGAACATGTGTGAGAAAGAGGTAATCCATTCTGATTTGTCTTCAGTTTCCTCTTTAGAAAGATGTGTTGGATCTTTCGAAAAGAATACAAGGGGAGTAGGATCCAAGTTAATGATTAAGATGGGTTATGAAGGCAAAGGATTAGGAAAGCATGCATAAGACATGAATGAACCCCTTTCTGTTAAGGAACGACCCAAGAATCTTGGACTTGGTTATGTGCAATCTAATGGCGAAGACTCAAAATCCATGAAGGAATGTGAAGCTAATTCAAAGAGAACTTTTGTTCTAAGTTCCATGAGGAAAATATGTCAAATTTGTTTCAAAGACGATTGTCATTGCTTTAAGCCTTTGTTGTAGCAAGAAGATGGTAGACATGCAGATTATGGCAAGCATGCAATTTTAGGCAGTTTTCAAGACAAGAACGATGATGTTAGTTTGCAATTGAAAGCTAGAGCCTCTACTAGTTCATCTCCTCATGCAGGCAAAAAGGATGAACATGCAAAGCAGTACAAGAGGTATACATCTTCTCATGATCAATTTGATTGTGTTTCTATAAGGCATGAAAATTTTACATGCTTTAATGGAAGAAAGTTTTCTTGTACATATTGTGGTCAATTTAATCATCATGTTTCGAGATGTTGGATGAGGAAGAAAGCACACACGAAACAGATGAAGCAAATACTACCTTCAAAGAAGGTGCATAAGATTTGCACTTTTTGCCAAAAGAAGGGACATATTGTCTCTCATTGTTGGACTTTGCATCCAACTCATTGTCCCACACACATGCATCAAGAGGACAAGAAGATTGGCAAAGGTGGAACCCCAGATTCCATTATTGACGTGGAAAGGGAAGTTTCACATGAGGAAAAGTTACAGCAGCAAAAGTTGCCATGGAAGTGGCTTGGTGAGAAGTGGATGGACTTCTTGACACAGTAAGACGTACTCCTTTTGTACATATGTAAATTTCGGATGTATGCATGTATTCTATGCTGTAATATCTTGTTTGTTTTGAGCCACCTTAGATCATTGATTAAGGCAACGTTGTTTAGTTTCATTCTGTAATTTTCATGCTAGAAAATTTCTGTGTGAGTGCAAGAAAGACAGTGTGGACAGGAGGACAAGCGCATTCATGAAGGGAAATGTCAATTTCTTTCCATTTGTGGTTCAAAGTCATTTGCCATGCAAAGAAAATGTTTGAAGCGATGAAGAGAAGAGGATGTTCATTCTCTCATTGTCTGTACTACAGTTCAGTTTAGCATTTCAATAAGCTTTTGGGGACCAAAAGCCTCTCATTTGGGAGGTGTGATTAGGAGCTCAAGACCAAGTTTCTAAAATTCTCAATTTTGAAATTGGAACTGGTTCGAACCTAAATGACAGGATAGAGCTCATCCTCCTGATTCCAATGCCATGACCAGTTCGAAAAACGGTCTCCATATGAGGAAGTTATGCCAAAAAAGAAATTGCCCAATAACACTGAAATTTTGAATTTTTTCAAAAAAAAAAAATATTCCTTGAAATATTCCAAGAATATTCCATTTTGAGTAGTGACTATCAGGCTGCCACATGTCAAGCCCATAGGCCGCCACGTGGCCTAGATGACGTCAACAAGTATAATGGGCGCATGTTAAAAAATTTTGGCAGTTCGAAGTATTGAACCTGTGACCTATAACAACGTCCTTCCTTACCAATACACCAAAGCTTTGGAACTTTGAAAGGCTTACGACATAAATTTTATTTAAGTTTTAAATTATGGTTTGGGCGAGGCCCGAAGGGGGCCAACCCCTAAGGGCAAACTCCCTATTCATAGGACCAAGCCCGAAGACCGTGGCCCAATCCTCACTAGCGGTCAACAAAATGTGTTGGTTATATAATACATGGTCACATTACCACAAAGTGCGGGGATAACACGCAGTTAAGGGCAGGTCAACTAAATGTGCTGGCACGCAACCCCATTTAGAACCGCCAAGCCATAAACCATTCACATGGCATTCAATTAAACTATAGTTAGAGTGCAGTTTAGCTGGTGGAAAATTTGGCGGAGTGCCAAATTTGGGCTGTCCTGCCATAATTGGTGGGCCTATCTGGACTCTAACTAAAGTTAGCTAGACTCTTTCTAGGACCAATTGGCAGTTGGGAGTAAATGGCCATAACTTTGACTAGGAAAGTCCTTTTTGGATGAATTTTTTTTTTTTTTGGTCTATTTGATCTTTTAAATCCATTGGCATAGTTTTCACAACCGCCAGAGGTCATTTGTAGGTGATTTTGCTTCGTGGAAGTTCCAGGAGCCACTAGGGCCATTTCAGTGATTGAGCTGTGTTGGGCTAGGTTCATCTGCTTGAGGTGAAAAAAAAGCCTATTTGTGCTGTAAGGAACCTTTTGAATCCAATGAAGTTGTTTTTAGAAGCATTTGGAGACTTCTAAAGGCTGAGATGCTGAAGAGAAGTTCCAAGCAGCCCAGAGCCAACCATGGGAGAAGGCCTAGATCAGGGATGCAGTGCTCACTTTGAGTAAATGAACAGTCATTTGTTGATGTCAGATATGTGCTAGAGACATTAGAAGAGGTTTCAGAAACATTTTAAGAATTATAAAGGAGTTTTTGCCATTAAGAAGCTCAGGGAAGCTTAGTGCACCTACTGAAGGAATCAAGTCCAAGGAAGCCTAGATCTGCCTGCACAAAGAGGAAAGCCATGACCGGGATGTATATGGTTTTTCGAAACCCATAGGTTCAGTCAGTAACCTTTTGGAGTTGAGTGTGGAACTTGTAAAACAATTCAAGCCATAATCCCAAGGAACCAAGTCTAGTTGACTAGTGCTCACAGGAGACATAGCCCACGAGATTGGGGTGAAATCCTTATTAAATTTCCTGTTATGTGTGATTTTTATTTGTTGTCTTATATGTCTGATATATATGTTTAATATTAGTTGAAAAAAATAAAGTTCAAACACATAAATTCCGCATAACGTCAAGTTCAAGCAAGGTCTTTTTTTTAATTAAATCTAAGTGTTTACTTATTATTTCTTTAGGTAGAGTCTATAGAGGGCTAGGTAGCTTCTAGATCTCTTCCTCTCTTTAGAGGTGACATATCCCGTAAATGCCCCTATAGTTAATCTCTGTATTAGAAATAAGAAGTTATCACCTTTCCAAATTTAAACTTGGAGTATTTGTGCACTCATTTACATAAATGAAAATGGATACCTTGCACCCTTTTTCAAGTACATTCCATTTTCAAGTCAGGTTGGTATCGGAGCACTTGGTTTGCTTGATTGACATCACCATAACTTGATTGTGTAGCTTGAAAGGTGTTTAAAGCAGTGTAGAAAATTGACTGCTTTACTATTTTGCAAACTACATGTTGTTTGAGCTTGCTAAAGTTTGGAGATAGCTACTGATTAGCAAAGTCTTGGAGAAGACAAAAGGAATAGAAGATATTTTCCTTACCCCAAAAGGACCTCAAAACCACTCTAATATTTTCACTTGAGTTGGTTTGCTAATGGCTGCTTGAACAAGATTTTCACTTGATTTGTGTGTTGTTGGTTGCTTGAATGTGATGGTTGTAAAGACATTTGAGTGAAAAAGCTTTGTTATTTGTTTTGAAAAGCTTTAAGAACATTTTTGAAGTTAATTTGTTCATTGACATTACAATGACAACTTAATCAAGTGAAGTTTCCTCCTTCACAAGGTTCTTCGATGAGGATATGAAGTGCGAATTCCTTATATTGAAGGATATGGTGTAGATCCTGTTTGAGGATGGAAGAGAAATCACAAAGCTTCATGAGAAATTGTTGGCCATGAAGCAGGAGAAGGAATAAATTCTTCAAAGATTGCATGATATGGAGTTGCAACTTCATCAAGCCCAAGAGGCTTTGACCAAGAACATGCGTGAGAAAGAGGTAATCCATTCTGATTTGTCTTCAGTTTCCTCTTTAGAAAGATGTGTTGGATCTTTTGAAAAGCATACAAGGGGAGTAGGATCCAATTTAATGATTAAGATGGGCTATGAAGGCAAAGGATTAGGAAAGCATGCATAAGACATGATTGAACCCCTTTCTGTTTAATGAACAACCCAAGAATCTTGGACTTGGTTATGTGAAATCTAATGGTGAAGACTCAAAAGCCATGAAGGCATGTGAAGCTAATTCAAAGAGAACTTTTGTTCTAAGTTCCATGAGGCAAATATGTCAAATTTGTTTCAAAGACGATTGTCATTGCTTTAAGCCTTTGTTGCAGCAAGAAGATGGTAGACATACAACTTATGGAAAGCATGCAATTTTAGGCATTTTTCAAGACAAGAACGATGATGTTAGTCTGCAATTGAACACTGGAGCTTCTACTAGTTCATCTCCTCATGGAGGAAAAAAGGATGAACATGCAAACCAATACAAGAGGTATACATCTTCTCATGATCAATTTGATTGTGTTTTTGTAAGGCATGAAAATTTTACATGCTTTAATGAAATAAAGTTTTCTTGTACATATTGTGGTCAATTTAATCATCATGTTTCAAGATGCTGGATGAGGAAGAAAGCATACACGAAATATATGAAGCAAAGACTACCTTCAAAGAAGGTGCATAAGATTTGCACTTTTTGCCAAAAGAAGGGACATGTTGTCTCTAATTGTTGGAATTTACATCCAACTCATTGTCCCACACACATGCAACAAGAGGACAAGAAGATTTGCAATGGTGGAACCACAGATTCCATTATTGATGTGGAAAGGGAAGCTTCACATGAGGAAAAGTTGCAGCAGCAAAATTCGTCATGGAAGTGGCTTGGTGAGAAGTGGATGGACTTCTTGACACAGTAAGATGTACTCCTTTTGTACATATGTAAATTTCAGATGTATGCATGTATTCTATGCTGTAATATATTGTTTGTTTTGAGCCACCTTAGATCATTGATCAAGGCAGCATTGTTCAGTTTCATTTTGTAATTTTCATGCCAGAAAATTTCCGTTTGAGTGCAAGAAAGACAGTGTGGATAGGAGGACAAGCGCATTCATGAAGGGAAATGTCAATTTCCTTCCATTTATGGTTCAAAGGCATTTTCCATACAAAGAAAATGTTTGAAGGGCTAAAGAGAAGAGGATGTTCATTCTCTCATTGTTTGTACTACAGTTCAGTTCAACATTTCAATAAGCTTTTGGGGACCAAAAGCCTCTCATTTGGGAAGTGTGATCAGGAGCTCAAGACCAAGTGTCGAAAATGCTCAATTTTGAAAGTGCTTAGAATTGATTCTAACTTGAACGAATAGATATAGCTCGTCCTCCTGATTCTGGCACCGTGAAAGGTTCGAAAAACAGTCTTTGTATGAGGAAGTTATGCCAAAACGAAAATTGCCCAATAACACTGAAATTTTGAATTTTTTCCCCAAAAAAATTAAAAAAAAATATTCCACAGAATATTTCTTGGAATATTCCAAGAATAATTTGTTTTGGGTTGTGAATGGTAGGCTGCCACGTGGTAGGCCCAGAGGCCGCCATGTGGCCTAGATGGCATTAGCGAGTATGTTGGGTGCAAGTTTAAAATTTTTGGCAGTTCAAAGTATTGAACCCACAACCTCCATTATAGTAGCGCCATGCCTTACCAATACACCAGCTCTTTGGAACTTTGAAAGGATTACGACATAAAGTTTATTTAAGTTTTAAATTATGGCTTGGGCAGGGCCCGAAGGGGGCCAGCCCCCTATACATAGGACCAGGCCCGAAGACTGTGGCCCAAACCTCACAGGCGGTCAGCAAAATGTGTTGGTTATATAATACGTGGTCACATTATCACAAAGTGTGGGGTTAACAAACAGTTAAGTGCAGGTCAACAAAATGTGTTGGCACACAATCCCATGCAGAACCACCAAGCCATAAACCGTTCACATGGAATTCAATTAAATTGTAGTTAGAGCACGATTTAGCTGGCGGAAAATTTGGCAGAGCGCCAAACTTGGGCGGTCCTGCCATAATTGGTGGGCCTCTCTAGACTCTAACTAAAGTTAGCTGGAGTCTTTCCAGGACCAACTGGCAGTTGGGAGTAAATGGACATAACTTTGGCTAGAAAAGTCCTTTTTGGACATTTTTTTTTTTTTGGTTCTCTTCAACCTTCTGAATCCATTGGCATAGGATTCACGACCAACAAAGGTCATTTGCAGGTGATTTTGCTTCGTGGAAGTTCCAGGAGCCACTAGGGTCATTTCAGTGATTGAGTTGTGTTGGGCTAGGTTCATATGTTTGAGGTGAAATAAAAGCCTATTTTTGTTGTAAGGAACCTTTTGGATCCAATGAAGGTATTTTCAGAAACATTTGGAGACTTCTAAAGGCCGAGATGCTGAAGAGAAGTTCCAGGTAACCCAGAGCCAACCATCAGAGAAGACCTAGATCGGGGATTCGGTGCTCATTTTGAGCAAATGAACAGTCATTTGTTGATGTCAGATATGTGCTGGAGACATTAGCAGAGGTTTCAGAGACATTTGAAGCATTCTGAAGGAGTTTGTGCCATAAGAAGCTCAGGGAAGCTTAGTGCACCTACTGAAGGAATCAAGTCCAAGGAAGCCTAGATCTGCTTACACAAAGAGGAAAACCATCACAGGGATGTATATGGTTTTTCTAAACCCATAGGTTCAATCAGTAACCTTTTGGAGTTGAGTGTGGAACTTGTAAAAGAATTCAAGCCATAATCCCAAGGAACCAAGTCTAGTTGACTAGAGCTCACAGAGACGTAGCCCACGAGATTGGGGTGAACTCCTTATTAAATTTGTTGTTATGTGTGATGTTTATTAGCTACCTTATATATCTGATATATATGTTTAATATCAGCTTAAACAAATAAAGTTCAAACACATAAACAGTAGAAAAGACATACACCTCTTTCAAGCTTAAATTCTGCATAATGTCAAGTTCAAGCAAGGTCTTTGTTTTAATTAAATCTGAGTGTTTACTTATTATTTCTTTAGGCAAAGTCTGTAGAGGGCCAGGTAGCTTCTGGATCTCATCCTCTCTTTAGAGGTGACATATCCAGTAAATGCCCCTACAGTGAATCTCTGTATTAGAAACAAGAAGTTCTCACCTTTCCATATTTAAACTTGGAGTATTTGTGCACTCATTTGCATAAATGAAAATGGATACCTTGCACCCTTTTTCAAGTAGATTCCATTTTTAGATCAAAAGTGATGGATGGTTTGTGCCCTATGAAGAAGTCCCCAAAAGATGAAGACTCCACAACAAAGAAGAAATTGATGACATCCAAGAAGAGAGGATTTCTTCAAGTAGATGATTGTTCCATGATCTCGACATGAGGAGATATTGTAGGTCCCTAGTTAAGAGGGAGTCTGAAAATAAATTTCTTAATTGGAAGAAACTTGGAAATTCCCAAGCCAAGAGGGAGCTTAGGTACACTCCTTTTGTAGGAATGAGTACATTCCTTTATTGGAATATTCCCTCCCTATTTTAGGGGGAGAGATAGACACGTCATTCTAGTCTTCACCTGGGAAGACATAAGGGAGGATTGGGTAATCATTTGAAATTCGATACACTTTGAGGATGAGAGAAGGCACCCAATAGAAGAGTATTCATGGAGGCCCAATATTCTTTTAGGGCTTGGGAGTCCAAGATAAGAATATTTTTCATCGAACACACCCTGAGTACCCGGGTAGGGGATGTTCCGAGAGAGGCAATGATGAGAGTGTCTATAAATCATTGGTCTCACCAACATTGAGCTCAGATCTTGTTGAAAGATGGAGTTGTTAGTCAAGGCATTGTTATGTAACAATATTGGATGATATGATGTTATACAAATGAGTTACCAATCTAAATTCTTCTTGTGAGAAATTCTTTAGATTGAAAAATTCCAAGTACCATTATGAATACCTACCTAGTTAAGAGGGAGTGTTGAAAGTGTAACTAGGTTGGGTCTTCATAATGACATGTAATTATGATTTTATGTAATGAGATATAAAAGAGAAAAATAAAATTATTGTACTACTTGCTTCATGGGTTTCATGAGCAAGAGATTTTATTTTTTAGTCAAGACTACCATTAAGAGTCTTTATGAATTATTTGCCATCTAGTCATAAAATATTAGAGTCATTGTCATGTAATGAAGTAATGTTACACTTTGTAAAAGGTCAAACTTGTCTATGTAAAGTATCCTCCAAGACCTTACCACTTATCTTCTACAAGTCGGCCTACAACGATGGAAGAAATTGCTAGAAGAAGTCAGACTAACCAATTGTGACCATGTCGGCCTAAAGGACATGAAGAAAAGTGTATATATAGCCACACTCATCGTCACTTAGAGGCAAGCAACTCGACAAGCATTCGGTGAAGAAGTGCGAAGAAGAAGGATACAAAGAGAAGTGTGATGAAGTGATAAGGAGAGTTTCTTCTGGGAAAGGGAAGGAGGATTCTTCTGGGCAAGTGAAGGAGGATTTTTCTAGGTCAACGAAGGAGAGATTCGTCTAGGTCAGCAAAGGAGAGATTCTTTTGGGTCAACGAACTAAGGTTTCTTCTGGGATAGTGAAGGAAGGATTCTTCTAGGGCAACAAAGAAAGGGTTCTTCTGAGATACTTGTTCTAGGTGATCAAAATAGAGATTAAGACTAGAGACTGAGACTCTCTAGAAGAAGTTGAGAAGAAGGAAAGTGAAGGATAGAGACCGAGTTTCTCTAGAAGAAGCCGAGAAGAGTAGTTCGAGATCAAGAAGAAAGTAGAAAAAAAAAGGAAGAGGCAGAGCATCAAGGTTAGTGACAAGGTTCTTGGGAGAATACTAGAGCTAAGGGTCTTTGTCATGGTCTTAGTATTCATCAATTGAAGATCTAGAAGAAGAATTTTGATCGGGGTTTCCTCTCAATAGGTGAGATGTCTTGGCCCTGGCTGACAAGCCTACATACTGTGTCACTTGTCTTTTATTGTGCATATTGGTAATTGTTTTTATGAAAAGAACACAATAATAACATAACGAAGAA
The DNA here is from genome assembly GCA_000404065.3 of Pinus taeda. Taxonomy (NCBI): domain Eukaryota; kingdom Viridiplantae; phylum Streptophyta; class Pinopsida; order Pinales; family Pinaceae; genus Pinus; species Pinus taeda. The sequence continues at coordinate 13,797 of APFE031589274.1, read as the reverse complement.
AATACTATAAGCTAAGAAGTAAAATTATATCACAAGAAATTATTAAGCAGAGAAATATTTTAACTATTCATGCCCTAGATTTATGAACAGGGGTTGCTTGGATGCACATATGGAGTATGTTTGATATACATAGGATTTTCATGGTTTTTTCTATTTAGGATTTTGGAGAGCTTGGAGAATTATATTGGCGTATGATAAGTTAAAAGTATGTACACGTGTTTCATTTCTTATTTATAGATATGTCATTTTTTTTCCCTGTCAAAAATTGTGTTATATCATATTTGATTTCAAGGGATCATTGTCTTCATGATTTGGTAATTTTCAACACTTACATATCTTGCTGATTTAACATAAGCTAAGGTTGAAATTGCTAAGGGTTTTAACACTGATCTTGAGGATAATATCACAAGTTTACTGTTGTAAATTTTGTTGCAATAAAGAGAAATTTGGATTTGGTTTATGACTGAAAAGATTGCTCTTAAGAGTTGAAATTTGGATTTGGTTTATGACTGAAAAGATTGCAAAAAAATCATCGTTCCAGTATAATCACTTTTTCGTTTTCAAGCTATATTTTGCACGAAAATTTTGTTTTCACTGCCATTTTTAAAACATGTTCAAAATTATCCCTAAAAAAAAACCATTATTCCAGTATACACACTTTTCATTTTTAGCACTGTTTTTGATGTTTTTTTGGCATTTTTTGACCAGAGTTCCCGTTTTGAGTTTATAGGTCCCGTTTCAAAGTTTACATTGTTAAATAAAGTTCAAACACATAAACAGTAGAAAAGACATACACCTCTTTCAAGCTTAAATTCTGCATAACATCAAGTTCAAGCAAGGTCTTTGTTTTAATTAAATCTGTGTCTACTTATTATTTCTTTAATATTGGACAGATAAATCATTCTTGCGGACAAGACCGATCTCCCTAGTATCGAATGATATCTAGCAACAAGCAGCACAAACAAATCTACTTTTCTCTAAACATGTTTCAATTCATAAATGAAAACTAAGAGGTGTAACAGACCCTACCTCGGTCCAACACTTTTTTGTGGCAGCTTTGTTTCAACAACTT
>APFE031589273.1:38425-57452 GCA_000404065.3 Pinus taeda | reverse complement strand
AGGAGCAGGTGGTGCGCGCATCTTTCGATCAAACACCTGACAGTTGTGGCATTTTCGGACCGCAATAATACAATCTTTGAATAAAGACGACCAGAAGTAGCCAGCACACAATATCTTTTGGGTTGTGGCATACCCAGACATATGACCACCACACGCTCCAGAGTGACAGTCATTGAAAACCCTCTCAGCCTCTTCGTGAGTTAAGCAACATCGAAAAACCAAGTCCGCCCCACGACGATAAAGAGTATCTCCAATAATTTTAAACTATTGGGACTAGAACCGAATTTTTCGACACTCCGACTTTGAGATTTTAGGCCGAAAATATTGGGTCTGGAGATAGACGATTATATCCCGATACCATGGATCTAAAGTGCTGATAAGAAACAAAGATTTGTCCGTAATGGACTCCTCTGCCACAGTCTCTGTGTCAGCACGCGGGAAATCACACATTAACTCCGTGAAAACTAAGGATTTCTTAGACTTGGATTTCTCGAACTCCAAATCGAACTCTTGCAGGATAACGATCCATTTAGAGTACTTGCCCCCTAGTAGTTGTTTAGTCAAAATATAAATCATAGGGTTGCAATCCGAAATAACTGTAGTTTTATGAAGTAAAATGTAGTGACGGAAACGCTGGACAGATTGAACAGCTGCCAGAGCCAATTTCTCCACATGGGAGTATTTTAACTCAGTTGGATTTAGGGTCCGACTAAGATAATATATCACATGTTCCGTTCTGAATTCGTCTTCCTGGACTAACACCATTCCAATAGTGGAATGCGAAGCTGCGAGGTATAAGAAGTAGTCCTGGTTGTAGTTGGGAGGATACATCAACGCTGCATGGGTCAACGTGTGCTTGAGTGCATCGAAAGATTGCTGAGCAATCTCATCCCAAAAGAATTGAGCGTTCTGTTTCAACAACCGGGTAAAACCCTTAGTGACCTCGGCGTAGTTTGGAATAAATTGGCGTAAAAAGTTTGCTTTCCCCTGCAAACTTTGGAGTTGGTGTAGACTCGAAAGAGGAGGAAATTTGATGATAGCTTCGACCTTCGAGGGATCGACGCGAATGCTGGCTCTTGAAACAACAAATCCCAGTAATCGATCCGCTTCTATATAGAATACACACTTGTGCGGATTCAAACGAATACGATAATGCCTACACCTCATAAAGATCGCTCGTAAGTGGACAAGGTGATCAGCTCGATGTAAGGAATGAGTAGGCAAATCATCGAGGTATGGCTGCACAATGTGCTTGATGTCATGAAATGCATAAGACATCGCCCGTTGAAAAGTGGCTTCGGCATTCTTAAGCCCAAAAGGTAATTTGCAATAAGTAAATGTCCCCCATGGACAAATGAATGCCGTTTTTGGTTGATCGGCAGGTAGAATATTGATTTTATTATAACCTGAAAAACCGTCCATAAAGGAAAACATTTCACTTCCGGCACAATCATCAATTATTTGATCGATATAGGGCGTTGGGTAGTTGCCTTTTGGACAAGCTCGATTTATATCCCTATAGTCGATACAGATTCTTATTGTTCCCTGTTTTTTGTTAACCGGAACAATATTCGATACCCAATCCGTTAACGGGATCAGATAGATGAAACCTGCTTTCAACAGCTTCTCGACTTCTGCTTTACTCGCAGCTGCTTTTCGAGGGTGAATCTGACGCAACCGTTGCCGGACGGGTTTAGCGTCCGGGTAGGTCTTGATCTCATGGACAATAATGGCGGGATCAATTCCTGGCATTTCCTCGTAAGACTAGGCAAACATGTCGCGAAATTCTTGGAATAGGGCCTTGTAAGTTTGAATTTCATCATCTGTACACGAGGCACCTATATGAATGTTCTCAACAATTCCGGGCTTCGCTGAAATGTCAATGGGAATAGTTCGAGAAATATTCCCTAAATTGAGCTTTGAATCAGGATGTTTCGTTGGACTCTGAGCTTCTTTGACATAGTCAGCGGTAATGATGGATGAGAAATCATTTTCGAAACGATCATCCTCAAGTAAAAACGAAGATATGTGATGAAGATCCTCCCATGGTAAATCGTCTACACATAGGACTTCACGAAGGTGTTCATCAGATGACACAACTTCGGGAAACGTTATTAACTCTGAAGTTGACGCAAAAAGTGATTCCTCACGGACCACATTCATTTGGTCAATTTTGGTTGAACGCGGGTTGGTAAAAGACACTACAACTTCATAAGCAATTTCATATGGACTCAAAGGCATAGCATCACCAAATGAGTCTATCTCAGATTCAAAATGGACAATCCAAGGATCGTTGTAAATAATGGCGTCTGATGTAATCATATGAATAGATGCAAATGAAGACGACGTGTTGATTGGAGGAAAAGGAAAAGTTCCCAGTAAACCGCAATCTTTAACTAAACCTACGCCAACGTCCCTGTAAGGGATAGTCCTTTTACCGACATGCTGGATACTCTCTGAAGAGGCTGGGTCGGATGCAAAGTAAGCCAGCTGGTCTATTGTCACGATATTGCCATTATATGGAAACTTTATTACTCTGAAGACCGATGAAACGACCGCTGTCATAGCATATGACTAACTTCGACCCAAGAGAAGGTTGTAGTCCAGAGGGGAATCAACCACCTGCACATCTAGACTAACAATTTTTCCTTCAACCTCTATAGGCAAATCCTGTAGAATGCCAAACGGACGGAACCCACGGCCATCAAAGTCCTTAAGGATGGTCAGGGATTGGTTCAGTGACGGAGAACCAAGCGATCTCCAACATTGAATCGACATAATACACATGGAAGCTCCCTCATCAATTACAGTCCGATGAACAGGCCTGTTTTTTACTATCACTGGAATCTGGAAAGCCATTTGATGAGGTAAATGCGGTGTACTATTTTCTAGATCAAAGATTATCAGGTTCGGGTCCTGAATATCAACAGCTCTTTCTTTGTGCTGGGCATGCTTGCAGCGCTTCCAAAGCCGACATCGCTGAGGGTGAAACAACTAAGTCCTCAACGATGTTATAATTCTGAGCCGCTCTCGCATGTGGATTGAAAGCAGACTTTCGAAGTATACCCTTGGTGGGTGGTTTGGTTACTAAGTCTGGGTTAGGTTTCTTGATCTGTAGTGGATCGGAACCAGGAGCTGAGGTTGATGGATTAGAGTGAGAAGATTATGTTTCCTTACCATCAACAAGATTCTTACTACCATAATCTTGCGATCGAGTTGCAATCCTCACATGAGACATCATACAATATGGGTTCTTCACTGGCACTCAAGAAGAAAACCTATCATCTTGTCTCTGCTTTGAAAATGGATCTTTCAAAACAGCAGGAGTTTGGGAACCTTTGACTATTTTCACAACCTCAGCCCGATGAGGGCAATCTCTTGTATAATGATCTTCTTCACAAATAAGACAAGGATATTTAGGTTTGCGCTTTTCGTCATTGGTTTCCGACTTTTATGTTTTCTCCTTTGGAGCCTTTTCTGCTTTATTCTTCTTCTTACCCTTCTTCTTTCCACCGTTTTTTGATTTGACCGTAGATGTCTCTATGGCGTGAATATCGGTGGAAATTTCAGGAGAAGACTCACTTGTCGGGGAATCAGGTAGGGTGATTATGGGAGAATAATTCTTTGAAGATTTCTTCTTATTCTTTGTGTTTACCGTACCGATCATACCATCAGCGGCATGAGATCCCGAAGGAGCAGCAGCGATTTGATTTGAACTTGGAAGATCTGGGATCTTCTCATGTAAAGTACCCGACTGAGTGTAAACTAAGTCAAGGTACTGAGCCTGAGCAATGACTTGCTCCTCAGTAACTACGCCGGCCTTAGCTACATCTTCAGTAATCTTCGGTAATAATGATTTAACAAACCATTTAGCTAAGATTTGGTCCGGGATAAAAATTTTCACTAACCCTCTTCAACGTCTCCATTCATGAATATGATCGGAAATATATGTGGACGTCGATTGTTTTAGTGAAGTTAGTAACTCCGTGTTGTTATCGTATCTGACCGGCAACTAAAAGTGAGTTAAGAACGAGGTAGCTAACTGGCTAAAATTGTAAAAAGACGCCCGTGGTAACTCAATGTACCACTTGGCCGCGAGATCAATGAGTGTACGCTGGAAAAGACGTAAGCGGATCGAATCATCTGAGATAGAATTTGAGGCACACCAGAGGTGGTAAGTCATCACATGATTTGACGGGTCCTCTCCAGACTTACCTTCGAACTTGGGTATGTCATTGGGCAACTTATTCAGCATTGGCGGCTAATACAGAAGATAATTGATTGGATCGTTCGTTAGGCACGTCAAGTCTGGTAAATCTAAATTTGCGATAAAAGGCAATTGCCGATTCGGATCTCTAAAACTTGGGGTCACTAGACCAGCCCCAGGAGGAGGATATCCAGGATAACTTGGAACAGGAATCTCATTAGCAATATTGTATCCTGCCGGAAAACCAGGATTAACCAGACCATACTGGGGTTGCTGAGGTTATTGATAAGTGTACCCAGGATACGGTTGATATTGGTAAGTTGGTTGTTGAGCAACAGGACCATATTGAGGTTGGTACTATCCCTGGTACGGAGGTTGAACAAATTGAGGTTGAGAAGTAACAACCATATTTCCTACAGGCATCTGGACCGAAGTTTGGACCGTAGGTCCAGACTGAGGTAAAGAGGTCTGAGGAACAGAGACAGGAACAGTAGAAACCAGAACTACTGATACTCCAGAAGAAGATGGGGTAGATGGAGAAGATGTTGCAGCAGCCACACCAGACGTTCGAGGCGGAGTACGAGGTGTACTAGGCCCAACCTGAGAAACTACAGAAGATGCAGAAGATGAGCCGTAGACTGGACGGGTTGCTGAGATGGACCAGCGGCCTGTCCAGGTTGGGAAGACGACAACACATTCGGTTGCAAAACCTATGGATTTTGAGAAGGATCCCACACCAAATTCGTTCCAGGGTATTGACCTTGAGGATATGGAGGACCATAACCAGGTTGAGGGTAAGATTGATAATACGGTTGACCTAAAGGCGATTAGTAACCTTGAGGTTGATACTGGCCTTGGGGTTGATAACCCTGAGGCACATACTGATACTGGGGTTGACCTTGAGGTACGTAAGGATATTGATTTTGGGGCGCATACTGATATGAAGGTTGACCTTGGGGTACGTACTGATACTGGGGTTGACCTTGGGGCACATATTGGGTCTGGGGTTGACCTTGAGGAATGTACTGTCCTGTAGGTATGTACTGTCCTTAAGGTTGGCCCCCAGGCGCAAATTGAGTACCTTGAGGTTGCCCCCAGGAAGATATTGAGTACCTTGAGGTTGCCCCCCAGGTGCATATGGAGTACCTTGAGGTTGCCCCCCAGGCGGTAACTGACTGCCTTGAGGTTGACCTGACATCATCAGAATTTCTTCTGCACTCAACTGACTATTACTTCCAGCTAACAACTTTTGTTCGATAGGACGAGGAGATGTTCCTGAAAAAGTACTAGAAATGGATTGATACCCAGCAGGAACAGACGGACCGCCATATAAAAAGGCTTCTGGAGATGACGGACTAGACATATATACAGGAGTAGTAAAACCTTTGGGTGGAAAAGGAATATGAGGTGGAGAAAAACTTGACACTGAGTTGTCTAAATAATTTTTTAACGAAAGATACCAAGTAGTACTTCTAAGAGGACTGTAAAATATGGACTCACACTCTCTTAGATCAAGAGTAGGTAGATCTTCAAGGTAAGAAATGCCTATTTCTTCTTCTGGAGCAAGCTCTTCAATAGCAATCAAACCAGAAAGAAGATTTTTGGTGATGACTCGTTCTACCCTAGGTGAATCTGGAACATGTTGTGGTAAAAACACAACCCGCCCATTATTGGTTTGATCAACTCAAATAATGGGGACCCTTTCTATTAAAATTTGGCCAAATACCTTTTTGGATTTTTATTTAGTTGATTGCCCTATGCTTTTGTTAATTTTACATTTTCTTTGGATTCTTGTTTTGATTGCTTTGTTAGAATCGATTTTTTACAAGCTTCCCATTGATGCTTGTTTCGCCTCATTTGGTCAACTGGTTTGAAAATGGCACTCCTTTGAAGTCTCATCATTTATCTAGCCTGGGTTAAAAAATGCATAAAATGTACAATATTGCATTTTGTAAATAAATTAGTTCGATAAGGAATTCATTTTAAATATTAACCCGTAGCGAGTTTTACTAACATTTTTCTTTTTTAGTTATGCGGCTAAATCATTAAGTATCGAGATTTAAGAAATTTACTCCAATTTCTAAATCAATTATTAATCTCGAAAACCCAAAATTTTCGAAGTGGCTGTAGTTATTTTTATTTTTACTTTTATTAAGAGTGGCTGTAATTTATAAAATAACCCTCCTAAAATAAAATCAAAATCAAAATTGATTGTTAATATTAAATCTCAGATTAATTAAATTAATTATTATTTAAAAATATAAATTAATTTAATTAACTAAAATTTATTTTATATATATATATATATATATATATATATATATATATATATCGCATCGGGAGTTCATATATGGCAAGTTTAAAAACCCCCGATACACACAATACTCCCCGATGTGATATCGGATCGGAAGTTTTGTTCTCAACACGTTTTACAAACCCCCGATATCCCATCTCCCTCCCGATCCGATTTGCCGATGCGAAAGGCATAAGGTACTTACCAATATTTATTTAAATATATTGCATCGGGGATCTCATATGAAATGAGTTTAAAAAGCCCATTAGCCATCCCCCGATGCGATTTGCCGATAAGCATAACTCAATGGGGCATTAACTTAGGTTATAAAGCTTATACTCCATTTGTTTTTTTTCAACTCACTCATACGTATGAGTGGAGTTAATAAAAGGTAGGTTGGTATATTAGTTTAAGTTATAATATAACATATTAAAGTAATTATTTAATATTTTAAATTAGTTAATATATATTATTTAATTAATAAATTTTAAATTAATCAGATTAATTAATATATAATATTTAATTAATTAATTTGATTGATTTAGATTAATATTAATTAGTTTTTTTTTAATTAAATTAAATTTGTTTAGAAATATTTAATTAAATATCAGTTAGTTAAATTAATAAATAGTTTAATAAATAATTAGTTTAGTTTAATTTAACAATTAAATTAGAATTTATTATTAGATAATTAGAATTCTAATTTAGGATTAAAATTTTAATTGAAATTCTCTTTTTAGCCCAGAGACAGAATTTCCAGATTCATGTAAGATTTGATCCATCAATTTTGGAGGCCTATAAATTGAGTTATACTTGGCCAAATGAGGCCCAGGACGGCTCATTGGAAAGAGAAAATCAAGGAGAACATTTTGGAGGAGGTTTCACTAACAGATTTAATCATTTATTGGGTCAAAAATCAGGCAGAAGATCAGGCTCCAAATTTTGAAAACAAAATCAATTTTCTGAGTTATTTTCTTCAATTTCATTTGTCCAAAACCTCTTCTAATTGCAGATCCATTGGTCAATGATATCCTTTTCCAATCAAAACATTCCAAGAATCAATACAGAGCTTATATTTTATTTTCAATTATTTATTTAAATAGAATTTAGTTGGATTTGATTTAAAGGCCAGCAATGCTATTTTGATTTTGTGGTTGCATTTTAATAGATTTTGATTTCTTCTTGCAGGAAAACAGTGGAAAAGATAGGGAGAAAAGGATTTCAAGCAATGAGAATGATACAACAATTAAATATTGGAATTATGATCAAGTAAAATTGGATTTAGCAGATTTCTCTTGAACAAACTCTCCTCTCCAAAATTCCTTCACAAATGTTATAAATAACATATTGCAGAATGGAATAAGGGCTGCTCTCCTTTGCAATTTTAGACTTCCAAAAGCACTACTGTAATAGGAATTTAGAGTTGTAGGAGAGAGGAGAGAAAATCTCAGATCTGGGGATTATTGAGGATTTTCCCTTTGTATCTTGAATTATGTATGAGCGGCAGAGTTTGCACTATTGTGGCTCTAGTTTTGAAGGCAAAAGTTCAAGCAATGTAAAGGGCTGTTGGAGACCAAGGATAGAGAAATGGATGCAATAAATTGGTATTTCTAATACTACTGTTTCAAATATCAGTTTTAATTTTATGGTGACAGGAATGTGTCATTTTATTTATGTTTGTCCACTATTGTCAATATGGGTAATTTGTCTCAATCTTGTTATTATGTATCTCTGTTTTTATGGATTAATTTCTCATTTTTGAATAACTACTTACTCTGAAATCTGTCTTATGAAACTAATTTATTGAATGGTAATGTGTTGTGAACTATTTCCACACATCATTATTCAATTATTAGATTTATTGATTTAATAATCAATATCATTTTGTGAACTACTTCCTGGAATGTTATTGGTTTATTATTTCAAGTTTTAAGGTCTCAATAGAATGTGTTTTGGTAACCATAATATCAGTTAATTGAACTAATTCATTAACTTGATATTCATTATAAACAAGACATATTTAAATCCCAATATTTTGATTATCTTGCTCTTAGTTGGGTTAGATCTATATCTGCCTAATTAAGATAGGACTTAGATTAGTTTCTTTTTCTTGCATCATAGAATAAACTTGCATTTAGTGTAAATTCTACATTCTTTTAAGTCCTCTTCTCAAAGAGGCAAAACTTTAGTTGTGGCTTGGCTGAACGCAAATCAGCTTAAAGTTCATCCTCTTGCCTGATCAGCAAGGAGAAGTGATCTGATATCCCTGTCTATTGGTAGGTAAAGATACATCATAAACCAATAGAAATAAGGAGAAGGTAACTGGACCTAGTTAAACCAGTCGGAGCCACCACACCAAATGGAAAAGGAGCTACTTTTAAGGTCCGGACCGGGTGGTTATCCTCCAATGTTGTTGCAGCGATTTTCGAGACATCAACATTTTTGGCGCTAGAAGGAGGGCCTGAGAATTTTTGTCAATTGGAGTCTTTTCAATTTTAATATTTTATTTATTGTGATGCCTCCTCTTAAGCTTCCAATTTGGAGTTGCATCCATGGACGTGCATCCTCCAATACTCCACCCGAAGTGGTAAGACTCTTGTCCCAGGCAAAGTTTAATGGTAAGAGAAATTCTTCTGCTTTTAATCATGTCTTTCAATTTACTCAAAATGTTTCAAAATATGATTTTCAAGGAATTGATGAAGGCATCTTATGTAGAATTGTTACTCTCACATTTGCGGCAAAAGCCAGAGGCTGGTGCAAAACTCTTCCAGTTGCTTCAATTCACAGCTGGGATCAATTTGTTACAATTTTCATTTCTAAATTTGACGACTACAATTATGAACAGGTATGTGAAGAAATTGAATATCTACAAAGGTTTGAAAATGAGTCTGTTAACGATTTTAATAGTCGATTTCATTTGAATTGCTTAAGATTTAAAGACGAAGATAGACCTATGGAAGAAGAATCATTAGATTGGTTTGAATATATTTGTTCTCTTCCAACCATTCCCAATCCATATGAAATTGATTCAAGCTTTGTTCCATCCCCTTCTAATATAAATGAGAATTCCATAATGGGTGTACAAATAAATGGTGATGAAGAGGTTTCACAAAGCTTGGAAAATATTTCCATTCAAATGCAAGAAAACAACAACAACAATTTTGGAGAAAAAATCGCTTTGAAATCTGAAAGCTATTTTGAAGTAAATTCGGAAAGTCAAATCGCAAATCAGCAAGTACAGCCAGCAATCAAAATGCAAACTGCTGTACAAATTTCTGAATTTCTCCATGATGAGCAAATGCCAAAATCAGAGAAGCAAAGCAGCGTTCTTCAAGAAAGCATACAGATGCAAAGGAATGATCTGCAATCTAAAATTTACAATGAGCATAATGCACAAGAGTTCTTAAACAGAGACAGTTTTAAATGCATTGTTTCAGGTTCACATTTTTCCCTTTATCCTAATATTTTTAATGATAGTAATTTTTCCCCTCTTGGTATCAATGATATTTCAGAAATTAAAGAGGATGATTTAAATAAATTACCATTAAATTTTTATCAAGATAGAGAAGCAATTATTGATCATTCTTTTGCCACTAATGAACATGAAATTCTTGTTCTGCCTTGTTTGGATATATTGGATCAGATAGAAGGGAATTGTAGAGAATATTGTGAGGTCATTTATGATAATTACTTTGATAGTGAGGATATTGATTTCTATTCTTTTCAAGAAAATCCTCATGATAAAATTCAAATAACATCTATAAATGAGGAACGTTTCAATGTAGGAATTATCCCAACTAATCCTCATTTTAGAGCAGCAGATTATCTTCATGATTTCACCATTCAAGAAAACATTCCAATTTATAATTCATATCATGATCAAACTCTCATTCCTACTCATAATCATAATTTGTTTTCTAATTCACAAGTTGGAATTAAAAAATTTTCAAATTCCATAATTCTGGCCAATCCTTGTGAAAATGAAATCATTTCAAAACAATCCCAATTGTGTTGTAACATTAGTTGTACAAATAGTGATTTCATATTAGTTTTTATTTCACAGCTATTTTGTTTAAATTTAGATTTATTTTCTTATTTTATTTTGCAAAATTTTCACACTTTTCGCTGACATATTGAACACCTTACTATCAAACACTCAATTGATGCATTGCCCGATTGGGAAATCGAAGTTTCATATTATAATCACGAGCATCAAAAGATATTAATATTCCAATTTAAGTCAATGCTAATGTTTCATCAAGAGCTTCTATCTTTTCAAAGGTAATGTCAACAAGGGAATGTATTTTTGCAATCTGGCCAGCAATTCAATTCAATTAATAATTTTCCATTTAATTTGAAAGATTTCCATTCACCTTTCATTGACTCATTTGAAAAATATTTGGAAATTTTTCTTTCAAAGAAGATTGTTAATAACTTAACATTTGTACATAACACTAACAATTTTTTTCAGGCCTTTGAATTTAAAAACTCATATCCACAATTCGGCTTGTCATCTCCTCTTTTGAATGTTTCCAAATCATTAATAGAAATCCATCCAGATTTTTTTGATCCAATTGGTATTAAATTGGAAAGAAAATTTCAAGAGAAGGAGATTTTAATCAACTCGCTAACAATAACTGTACATTTTGATTACATATTTAATTTTCTTAGTTTAATTAGATTTGTATTTTTATTACTAACATTTGAACTGTACATAAACATAGGAATAAAATTGAGAAAATGGCTACACTGGAAATATGACTATACCTAGTTATTTTCATGTATATGGTTAGAATAGGAGTAGAATTAATTTAGTTAGCTTGTTTTTGTAAGTTAATTTATTTGCAATAGTTCTGTAGATTAAAAAATAAAACAAAGCAATGAGCCTTCTCATACATGTTCAGTGGAAACATTTTTCCTTATCAGGAAATTTTAATTCTTGCTTTCCTCTTTGAAATTTTTCATAGCAATATCTCTACTCTGCCTATTTTGAATAATGTCCTGATTAAATTCAATTAAAGTTGCACTTGATATCGACTGCCTCAAAGCCACTTTTCTTTATTTCGAGATTTCCTTCTAAGATTTTCTTTTGAAATTTATATGGTAAGGATTTGAGGATATAAAAGCTTCATGATCCCATTATCCCATGAAATGTATGACTGTCTATGATAAACTTAATTCTAATTCAATAATTATTAGTCAGTCTAACATGTCACGGTAATCATATGAAGTTCATATTATCTTCCTCGGAATTTGCCAAAAGCTGATCTTAAGGATGCCAATTTTGCCGAGTGCACACATTTAAATCTGTTTTGATATTTTTCTACAATTAGTGGCTTAATCTCATTCTAATCTTTAGTTTATTATCTGATGTTGTAAAATGCATCATGTTTATTTACTAAAGGCATTATTGAATAGTCACTATAACAATACATATTTTTCTCAAGATTAATTCGGAATGAACATAAGTAATAAATTGTTACTTCACTTCGAAAGGGAAGCATAGTTTCATATTTGTTTCTGGTAAATTTTATATTCCATGAACATGAATAATTGATTTCATTTAGGCTGATTGCACACTTAGATTTAGAATAAATAATGAGATGATTTTAATCAAAGGAAGAATTTGAAGATTTATCAAGTAAAATTTACAGACAAATTCCTTTCAGGTACGCATTTACAACTTTATTCTCATCCATTATTAGTTCATCTTTTCCTTAGTTTATTTTTGATTCGTGTTCTGTTTTATTTGCAGGTTTTTATTTCTTTTCAAAACTTGAAGTAAGCAGCAAAATCATTTCAAATTTGCAAACAGGTTTAGGGAAATTCAATTCTGATTCATTAGAATTCAAATATTTTTGTAGCTTTTCTTTTAATTCATTAGAAAACCCAATTGAAATTTCAAGGAATATCATAAGACCATTCGCATCATAAGATTTCATCGGAAGTAGTTCTTAGTATTTCTTTTGATAACAAATTGTTCATCAAATACCTCTGATGTATTATCTTACTCATATGCCATATTGCATTTCGCATATCGGATCTTTCCAAGTGAAGTATACTTCCATGAACATGAATCGCTGATCTCCGATAATCGACTTTACCGATATTGCGATAAACACATAATTCCAGACCCGACATGAAATTCAAATCAAATTCTTAAAATATCGCGTCCGTTCAATCGCGATAATGATAAGATCATAACTTTAAAAGGACCGATGTCTAGGATCCGATATGTTATCAAATTTTCATCATAAAATTATCGGGTCCACTCTTCATCGCATATCGGCATCGCAACAATCAAATTGTTATATCATGCGCTTAAGATTGCCGATCGCCGATTTACATCATCCATCGCATCGCTGATATCACAATCGTTTCCTTGCGGTTTTATTTATGGCCAATGTCTCGGATCCGATATATTATTGAAATCCCATCATAAAAGGTTATTGGGTCCGTCATTCATCGCATATCGGCATCGCAAGAATCATATTGTGTTACATCGGGTGCTTAACATTGCCGATCGCCGATTAGTTATGTCATCCATCGCATCGTCGATATCACAATTGCTTTCTTGCATTTTATTTTTGGCTATATCATTATTCTAAATCAGCAATGCACAATGTGCAAAATACAAATCGCGAGATGCAGTGTGCGATCTGATAATTACAACATGACTGTCCCCAATTCACAATATAATAGCTATTCAATAATGTGATTGCTACATCTCATCACACATATTTTCTTCACATGATCTCATATCGGAAATTTGCTATTTCAACCGTCAATGTGATAAACTCCAACGCATGCCTCTACATACAATGCAAATCATCCGATACAACGATGTGTTATTTTAAAAGCGAGCTTGGGTAACCACTATGGCAAGAAAGTAGTTAATGACCAATTTGCAGCATATTCAAATCATTTCAATTTCTCATACATTTTAAGTTTAAATATATAATTCCATAATTAAAAATGGAATTCAAGACCTCTCTATCTTCATATTTAAATTTTATTATTTTGGATTTGGTCTTGATTCTGGACAATTTATAAAATCATGGAGTTTATATGAAACTTATAATATTTTGAGAAACATTCGTCACTGCAAATTTTCATTCTCATTTCTGATGCATTTCTTTTAATTTAAATTCCCTTGAGCACTAAGCATTCCATTTTTACATTTTACTGCTTGCTTTAGTTTAAATAAAATAAATAATGATTTTGGGTTATAGGATTCTGGTTAATGTGACTTCTTCATATTATTAATGATAATTAAAATAAGAAGTAAGCTAGTTTGGAGAAACTGATACATTTCAGGTAAGATCAAAAGCAATTATCCAATGGTAAGATTCATGTACCCACTTTCATTAATTTCCATTTCGTTACTTTAGTTTTAGTTTTGTTTTTGCTGATATAAAAAATTTGTTTTGAAGCGATTCATAAAAGCCTCCAGTCCTCTGCCAGATCATATTTTCAAAGTCCATACTCTTCTCCTGGCTTTATTTCAATAAGCAGCGATAATCTTCATTGAAACAGCTACACCAGGAAGTTTCTGAACCTTTAATCTGTTTCTTTAAGCATTCCTTTTTTAGAAAATGATTAAGATGATGCTTGGAAATAAGAAGATTCATATCAAACAGAAATTATTCATTATGGTTGAATTTTACTATCACTGTTATCTAAAACCCTAAAGCATTCACAACTCTGCAAGGTATGTTTTTCTAAATCTCAACATAAGAAGGAATGATTACATGCTTATTTTCTTTTTCTTCATATTGTTGGAGACATTGGTATAAACATTCTTGTTTGAGTTTATCTTGCGAGACTTAGATTTTCCTTTCCATTTTTAGAGATTTCTTTGTTTTTATTTTTGTTCGCTGATTTCTTTTCTCATTGTAGTATAAAAATTCTTTTCCTTTGGATTTCAGCTTTGATTTTGGTGACTTTGCCATTATTTATATTGAAGGCCTATTTGTTACCTAACAATAGTCAGTATACATGGAGAAAAATTGTTGATAGTCACCTATTAGATTTTTCTTAAATCTCTCAGTAAAGTTTGATTTTCTTATTACAAAAGTAGACATACTTAAGGAAGAGATTACCAATCAACAGAAGTTGGCAAAGTATCATAAAATCTGCAAAAAATCATTTTTCATCAAAATTGTAATCATTTTGAGATTTCAAAATTTTATTAGGATCTTTCAAAGTTCTATTATCAGTCAAGAAAAGTTATTTTTAACCAAGTAAAGACACTTTACAAAAAAGCACCTTTAACTCTGAAATTGTCATTCTTAACTCTTAAGGAGTCAATGATTCTCCCTGTCCCAAAGAGTCTTATTTTTTCTAGAGAATAATCCAGAAATATATTTAAACTTAAAAGATAAGAGGTCTCATCATGAGCCTGCTTACCAAGATCATAGGGGAAAATAGGCTGACATTATCAACACTGATAAACAAACCAGGGTAATGGCTTATGATTGCAAACAATTATAAGACAAGGGGTCTCATCATGAGCCAGCTTGTTCAGTCCAATTTTAACCAGTGAATGACATTGTCAACTATCTGGCTACCATACTAGGACAATGGCTTTTAAGATTTAATAAAAAAATAAAAAAAATAAAATAAAAAAAAAAGGTAATACATATATAAATGGATTTATCTCTAGATTAATAATTCTCAAAGAGATGGGATTCTGAATCATTGATGATTAAAAGGTAACCCTGTCGAAACTATGGATGTTTGCTGGCAACAGTGGCTCTACCTGTGACAAATGAGTATATCTTAAAAGCTAAGTTGTAAAGTTACCCCTGCTTTATCTCTACGACTAATTAAGGACTGATGTAGAGTTTTGAAATATTTTAATGTATGAGGAATTTTAAGAAAAATTACAGTTAGATGATTCTAGTTTGTATTCAGACTAATGAACCTAGTCAAGCATTTCACGCAAAATTTTATCTTCTTTAATTATTTTTACTTTAATTTTAGGAAATCTCATTCATAACAAAGAGAGATAATTGGTTCTTCTCTCGTGTGTCGCCATTGTTGTGGTAAAAACACAACCCCCCCATTATTGGTTTGATCAACTCAAATAATGGGGACCCTTTCTATTAAAATTTGGCCGAATACCTTTTTGGATTTTTATTTAGTTGATTGCCCTACGCTTTTGTTAATTTTACATTTTCTTTGGATTTTTGTTTTGATTGCTTTGTTAGAATCGATTTTTTACAAGCTTCCCACTGACGCTTGTTTCGCCTCATTCGGTCAACTAGTTTGAAAATGGCACTCCTTTGAAGTCTCATCATTTATCTAGCCTGGGTTAAAAATGCATAAAATGTACAATATTGCATTTTGTAAATAAATTAGTTCGATAAGACATTCCTTTTAAATATCAACCCGTAGCAAGTTTTACTAACATTTTTCATTTTTAGTTATGCGGCCAAATCATTAAGTATCGAGATTTAAGAAATTTACTCCAATTTCTAAATCAATTATTAATCTCGAAAACCCAAAATTTTCGAAGTGGTTGTAGTTATTTTTATTTTTACTTTTATTAAGAGTGGTTGTAGTTTATAAAATAACCCTCCTAAAATAAAATCAAAATCAAAATTGATTGTTAATATTAAATCTCAGATTAATTAAATTAATTATTATTTAAAATATAATTAATTTAATTAAACTAAAATTTAATATATATATATATATATATATATTATTTTATATATTGCATCGGGAGTTTCATATATGGCAAGTTTAAAAACCCCTGATACACACAATACTCCCCGATGCGATATCGAATCGGAAGTTTTGTTCTCAACATGTTTTACAAACCCCCGATATCCCATCTCCCTCCCGATCCGATTTGCCGATACAAAAGGCATAAGGTACTTACCAATATTTATTTAAATATATCGCATCGGGGCTCTCATATGAAACGAGTTTAAAAAGCCCATTAGCCATCCCCCAATGCGATTTGCCGATAAGCATAACTCAATGGGGCATTAATTTAGGTTATAAAGCTTATACTCCATTTGTTTTTTTTCAACTCACTCATACGTATGAGTGGAGTTAATAAAAGGTAGGTTGGTATATTAGTTTAAGTTATAATATAACATATTAAAGTAATTATTTAATATTTGAAATTAGTTAATATATATTATTTAATTAATAAATTTTAAATTAATCAGATTAATTAATATATAATATTTAATTAATTTGATTGATTTAGATTAATATTAATTAGTTTTTTTTAATTAGATTAAAATTTGTTTAGAAATAATTAATTAAATATCAGTTAGTTAAATTAATAAATAGTTTAATAAATAATTAGTTTAGTTTAATTTAACACATTAAATTAGAATTTATTATTAGATAATTAGAATTTTAATTTAACATTAAAATTTTAATTGAAATTCTCTTTTTAGCCCAGCAACAGAATTTCCAAATTCATGCCAGATTTGATCCATCAACTTTGGAGGCCCATAAATTGAGTTATACTTGGCCAAATGAGGCCCAGGATGGCTCATTGTAAAGAGAAAATCAAGGAGAACATTTTGGAGGAGGTTTCACTAACAGATTTAATCATTTATTAGGTCAAAATCAGGCAGAATATTAGGCTCCGAATTTTGAAAACAAAATCAATTTTCTGAGTTATTTTCTTCAATTTCATTTGTCCAAAGCCTCTTCTAATTGCAAATCCATTGGTCAATGATATCCTTTGCCAATCAAACCATTCCAAGCATCAATACGAAGCTTATGTTTTATTTTCGATTATTTATTTAAATAGAATTTAATTGGATTTGATTTAAATGCCAACAATGCTATTTTGATTTTGTGGTTGCATTTTAATAGATTTTGATTTCTTCTTGCGGGAAAACAGTGGAAAAGATATGGAGAAAAGGATTTCAAGCAATGAGAATGCTACAACAATTAAATATTGGAATTATGAGCAAGTAAAATTGGATTTAGCAGATTTCTCTTGAACAAACTCTCCTCTCCAAAAATCCTTCACAAATATTATAAATAACAGATTGCAGAATAGAATAAGGGCTGCTCTCCTTTGCAATTTTAGAAGCACTACTGTAATAGGAATTTAGAGTTGTAGGAGAGAGGAGAGAAAATCTCAGATCTGGGGATTATTGAGGATTTTCCCTTTGTATCTTGAATTATGTATGAGGGGCAGAGTTTTCACTATTGTGGCTCTAGTTTTGAAGGCAGAAGTTCAAGCAATGTAAAGGGCTGTTGGAGACCAAGGACAGAGA
Source organism: Pinus taeda (assembly GCA_000404065.3). Taxonomy (NCBI): domain Eukaryota; kingdom Viridiplantae; phylum Streptophyta; class Pinopsida; order Pinales; family Pinaceae; genus Pinus; species Pinus taeda. Next base: position 39,694 of record APFE031589273.1, on the reverse strand, counting down.
AATGGATGCAATAAATTGGTATTTCTAATACTACTGTTTCAAATATCATTTTTAATTTTATGGTGACATGAATGTGTCATTTTATTTATGTTTGTGCACTATTGTCAATATGGGTAATTTGTCTCAATCTTGTTATTATGTATCTCTATTTTTATGGATTAATTTCTCATTTTTGAGTAACTACTTACTCTGAAATCTGTCTTATGAAACCAATTTATTGAATGGTAATGTGTTGTGAACTATTTCCACATATCATTATTCAATTATTGGATTTATTGATTTAATAATCAATATCATTTTGTGAACTACTTCCTGGAATGTTATTGGTTTATTATTTCAAGTTTTAAGGTCTCAATAGAATGTGTTTTGGTAACCATAATATCAGTTAATTGAATTATTTCATTAACTTGATATTCATTATAAACAAGACATATTTAAATCCCAATATTTTGATTATCTTGCTCTTAGTTGGGTTAGATCTATATCTGCCTAATTAAGATAGGACTTAGATTAGTTTCTTTTTCTTGCATCATAGAATAAACTCGCATTTAGAGTAAATTCTACATTCTTTTAAGTCCTCTTCTCAAAGAGGTAAAACTTTAGTTGTGGCTTGGTTGAACCCAAATCAGCTTAAAGGTCATCCTCTTACCGGATCAGCAAGGAGAAGTGATCTGATATCCCTGTCTATTGGTAGGTAAATATACATCATAAACCAATAGCAATAGGGAGAAGGTAACTGGACCTAGTTAAACCAGTCGGAGCCACCACACCAAACAGAAAAGGAGCTGCTTTTAAGGTCTGGACTGGGTGGTTATCCCCCAATGTTGTTGCAGCGGTTTTTGAGGCATCAACAGAACACTAGAAGTAGGAGTAACAGGCTCAGATATTTGAGGTTCTTCGCCTATATCACTAGTAGATGAAACACTACCAGTAAGCTCGGAAACCGCAACAGCTTCAGGATTATAACCTGTTTCTAGATTTTGGTAATCTGGATGGACTACCAACAAAGACTCTCCTTCTTCAGGTGGACCTACTCTACTGCCACTAGGAGGAGTTACAAGGATTTCAAACCTTCGTAATGATCCGGGACCTCTTCAGGAGGTTCACCCCACAATCTACGGGATTTCCTCAACAAATCGGCCACGGTAACAACTTCAGGAGACTCGCCCCGAAGTCTACAGGACTGTCTCGGTGATTCAGCCACAGCTAAAAACTTTTAACTACTGCACACGAAAACAAAATAAAATCTCAAAGAAAACCACCTAAAGT
>APFE031589273.1:4895-18818 GCA_000404065.3 Pinus taeda | reverse complement strand
CTGATGAAATTGGAAAAACAGGAACCAGAAATGCAAACCGACATAATGGAGGTGATGTAGATGACTCTAATTCACCTATTGATATGGATGTTTCTTATGATTTTGAATTGAACTTGTCTACAGATGTTGAACCAACTTCCTTTAAAGAAGCTGCTTCTCATGATGAATGGAAAGAAGCAATGCAAAATGAGTATGATGCCCTCATAAAGAACGGCACTTGGAAGCTGGTTGATCCTCCATTTGGAACCAAACCAATTGGCTGCAAGTGGGTCTACAAGAACAAGTACAAAGCTGATGGCTCACTTGACAAGCACAAAGCTAGGCTTGTGGCAAAAGGTTTTGCACAGAAGGAAGGGGTCGATTATGAGGAAACTTTTGCTCCCACAGCAAAATGGGCCACCATCCGGACACTCTTTGCACTCACAGCTCAGAACGGTTGGAAAGTCCATCAAAAGGATGTAAAAACTGCCTTCTTGAATGGAGATCTAAAAGAAAATGTTTTTATGTCCCAGCCTGAAGGATTTGCTGTGAAAGGACATGAACATAAAGTATGCAAACTTGTGAAGTCCTTGTATGGCCTCAAACAAGCACCACGAGCCTGGTATGAAAAGCTAACTGAGCATCTTCTGAAACTCAACTTCAATCATTTTGATCTTGATGATGCAACTTTATTTGTCAAGAAAGTTGGAAAAACAGTTGTATATCTTGTGGTATATGTAGATGATCTTTAATGACAGGGAATAATGAAAGCTACATATCCATAAAGAAAGAATTAGGAAAAAGCTTTGAAATGAATGATTTGGGCTATGTTCATTACTATCTTGGCATTGAAGTAACCCAACATCCAAAGTCCATATTTCTTTCTCAAAAGAAATACATTGGAGATTTGTTGAATAGGTTTGGCATGATAGAGTGCAATCCTCTTTCTACTCCAATGGAACAAACTTAAAGCTGACATCTATTGAAGGAAAGGAATTTGAGGATGCAACAAAATATAGACAGCTTGTAGGAAGTCTCATCTACCTCACTACTACCAGACCAGACATTTCATTTGTTGTTGGAATCCTCTCCAGGTTTATGCAAAAGCTTTGTGAGGGACATTGGTCTTCTGCAAAAAGAGTTCTAAGGTACTTGAAGGGAACTCAAGACCTTGGAATCAAGTATACACAGGTGGACGACTTCAGCTTGATTGGATACTCTTATTCAGACTTCGATGGAGACAAAGAAACTGGAGTATCTACTTTAGGATATGCTATGAGTCTTGGATCAGGAGATGTCTCTTAGAGATCATGAAAACAATCAGTTCCAACGGATTCCACAACAGAAGAAAAATACGTGGCAGCAGCTGAAGCAATGAAAGAAATTGTGTGGCTTAGGAAAATTCTTGAAGATTTGCTGGTAAAAAAGTACAATCAACTCCACTCATGATTGACAACACCTCTGCAATAAAGTTGGCCAAGAACCCAAAGTTCCATGATCGTACAAAGCACATCAATACTAAATATCATCTGATCCGACATCATGTCGAGGCCAAAACAATCCATCTCCGTCATTGTTCCACAAATGAGCAAATTGCAGACATCTTCACCAAAGCGCTTGGAAGACAAAAGCTTGAAAGATTCAGAACGATGCTTGCACCAACATCCCTTCAAATTAAGGGGGGGAATGTTGACACCTAATCCTCTGCGATTGGGTGAATTTGGAATGTGAACAGTCATCAAGAAGATGAACTGAGCAGTCACATTCTTGTATATAACAATAGCTACCTAATGAAATAAACGAATCAATTTTTCTGCCAAATCTGGAGTTACTCCTGGCCTGACAGTAAGCATGTCCACATGTCAAGTATAAAAGCGGATCCAATATGCATACAAGTATAAAGGAATTGGAAATACATAATGGATCATGTAATCATAATCAAGAAAGTACATGTTTGAATATCACATATAAAAAGCTTCTCAAATGATGCTGAAGCATGAGGTTGATCAATGAAGTCAAGAAATTGATCCAAATAGTACCAAGTGAACATGATGGAATAAATGGTACTACACTGCAACTCGAGCAACAACATATAAGATGTCCCTGTAAAGAATTGCAACATATAATATGGATGGTGTCAACTAGAAGAAACAAGAGAAGCTCACAAGAGAACCAGGACATGCTGATGCAAACTTGAGGTCTTCACCAACCACCATCGTACATTTCTACACAATGGGAATGAACGATCTGAAGTCAACCCTGTGAGAAATCGTTTGATTACCGGTCATTGATGTATACTCTTAACAAACGCAAGACTACTCACCGATAATGATGATGAGAATCAAGGTACCCGGTACAATCTAACAAGTGTGAATAAATGAGTTGTAGTCAAACACTTGAAAGAATCTATCAATCAAGAGACAATGATGTTTTCCCACTATCGATAGTGAAGTAATCTGCCACTGATGACTACAAACCCTAAGGTACTGCCAAATGGACTCTAGATCCCTTTCCTAAAGTAATGAGCTGAAGTCAATGGGAAAATAGATACTAGAAGGAAAGCATTAAGGAATCCTTCATCAATTTAGCCTGAGTGTAACCCGTAGGCCAATAATGTGGAAGGAATCAGATAATCAAATATGTAGTAACCCAACGAAAGCACATTTCTGGAGTACACAAGATGTGGCTAATTGTTGGGCAGCAGATCCCCCCATAGTATGTTTTTTGGGGCTTGAAGCTTGGATTTTGGTCAAATGTAATGTAAAGACCTTGCAAAATGTAGGCGTGTGTAAAAGGAAGTCTTGGTGTTAAGTCATATATTATTTTTGGATGAGGAATTGGCTCTGAGTCTATAAGTCTGAGTCTTGGGTTGTAGTAGTAGGGAGAGGCTCTGTAGCTATGTGCGCAAGGGCCTGGTATAGTCCACAACTATGTGCACAGACCCCTGTAGCTAAGTGCATAGGGCAGAGTTGGGATTGTACTTGGACAGAGAATTAATAAAAGATAAGTTGATTTTAGAAGGTTTTGTGCCTATGATTCTATTATATTTATGCATCTCCTTATAGTTTATGATTGCATGCACTTGTTATGAATATTGAATGATTAAAGAGAGTATTGTGTCCACATAATTAAGTTAAGATCTATATTAAAAGCATAGTAAGGAATAAGGATCTAGACATCACCTCTTCATGCTCTTTATAGAGCTATGTGGAAGTAGTTGCACAAGTTGTGAAGGATAGATGGCTACGCCGAGCAGTGTAAGCACACAGGTTCAGTTTGCAAACTTCCTACACTTCATCAAGACATCCCTATGGTGTGGAAACCTGGTTCCAGCACCCTCCAATACTACCTTGGGTGAGACCTCAGTCTGCGCACCGTGGACTATTGCCGAAAGGGCTAGTAGTTTCAGGATTTGTTTGGCTAGATCACTTCTGAACTTGGGTTAGGCCCCATCAAGCCAACAAATGGTTCCATTTTCGGGATCAAGATCTACCTAAGGGATGTCTAATGTCGTGCCACTAGAACCCAACAAAGAAGGAAATTGAAGAGTGGTTGGAAAAGAAGCTTCACAAGTTCGTGACACAGGAAAATAGAACTTTGCAACTATCAAAGAAAAGTTGGTTGGATCACTATGTGTATACGGAAATCCACGAGATCTTCTTCACATCCTTTCCTTCCAAACTATACAAGTGGATCACCAGGTTAGCCGACAGCTAGGGTAGTTGTAAGCTCGACCAATCGATAGTGTGGACTCCGGAGTTAGTACATAGACTAGAGGCATCAAAAGATAAGATCATGTGAGTTGTGGACCATTGGCTTGACTAGATAATAGTGGGATTTATCACTGAGTTCATGGTAGACACGACTGTGAGCTATAGTGAAGCGCAATGACATTTTCTCAAGGGACCGCGAGGTAAGTACATTAAGTCATTGAATACTTGGATTAAGATGATGTTACGTGAAAAGTGGGTTATGCAAATACATTAATGTTTATAACAACACGGAGTGGAAAGGTCTACAAAGGTACCGATGGATTAGGAAATAGTCCCTTAATTTCCCCTTCACGAGAGAGTGAGGAGGAGCTCACTTTGGTTTCTCTGAGAAGTGCGGTCAATTTGATAAAGTAGCATTTTACGCAGTTATCACCTCCACTTACACCATCACTCACTTCACCAACTTCACCTCCATATTCACCCACCCCACCTCCACCAAACCCATAGTTCATCATGGCAAGCGTAATCAAGCTACCCATATTCAGAGGAGTAGGGAATGAGGATCTGGACCAGTTCTGGTTTGTGGTAAGAGCAATGTTGGAAGCACAAGGGGTCACGGACGACGACATTAAGAAGGCCAAATTGGTGAGCATGTTGTAGGATCCCACGCTGAAACGGTATATCAAGCACTCTAATGATCACCCAAATGTAGGAATAACAAAGATCCAGAATGTGCTAAATAGAGAATTTAGCCGGCCAAAATCAGAGACATAGTCAACCATCGAATTTTAAGAAATCACGATGCTTCCAAGTGAGACCCCCAAGGATCTGGATCAGAGGCTGAAGAGTACGATCCACGAGGCTAATATGATGCTAATAGATGTGCAACACCATGCATGGTTTGTGGTGTCGGTAACACCACACTTGAGGACGATGTTGTCATAGCAGAAGCTTTCAACCCAGACCGAAGCATTGGAAATGGCGATGAGGTTGCATGAAACACCGATATAGGATCCAGGATTGGGAGTCCAACAAATCAACACACAACTATAGAATCTATGCTTGGAGATGCAGATTTTGAAGCAGGATAGGGTGCCATATCCAGAGGCATGCGAAGACGTGTGGTCAATAAAATGCAAAGGCTAGGGCCATGACAAAGGCCACTGTCCAGTATTCACGAACTACTTGGCAGGAGGGGGACCAATGTTGTTGAGACCAGAGGCATATGAAAGGCCAAGTGCAACACCCACGATATGGTATGCAATCTATCAAATAGGAGGAAAGCTCACAATGGATAACTGTCACTTGTTGCAAAAGTATACACAGACCCCCCAATGACTGTTTTGTAATTTTTGTAGATCGGTGGGCCACGACGAGCATACTTATCATAGCTACAAGTTAATGATGGAGTGGAACCCAGAATATAGAATGCAGATAGAAACACGAGGCCTCGACACAGCTGTAGGGATGGCACACACTGGATTTCAGGCCTGAGGTCGAGGAAGAGGAGGAATGGGACCGAGAAGGGATCACAGACAATTAATTTGTTACAATTGCAGAGGACCAAGGCACTATGCCCACGATTGTACCAACCTCACGAGAGTATCTTGTTCATACTATGCTCAGTTCGATCATGAAGTAGTAGATTGTCCTACATTGATCGCACAAATGTGCGAGAAAGGAGTACTTTAGCCTACTCTGACTCAAAATGTTCAAATGATGAGGTCTGAATCATGCAAAGAAGACCCAAATGTGAATATGGTGCTCAGAAGTGGCACGACCACAGGGGAGGATAAGGGGAAGCAGCATGAGGAAGATACATGGGTTCGCAATGCCCCTACAAAGGAACCTGAGTTTGACTTAGAACGTGCAAAGGAGACATTTGTGGAAGCTAAGAAGAGCTTCGCAGAGGCCTCTACCTCAGGTAGTAAGGATCAACCAGAGCCAGGAATGGATCCTTCTATGCTTACTACATTTTTGGAGACATGCATGAAACTGTTGCACAACAATAAGGCAGTTAAAGGACTATAGGAGTTGATAACTAGGTGTGCAGGGTTAGGGGAACCGTGCATAGTCCAGAAACTAGGAAAGCATGCATTGCACATCGGGAGGGAAATGAGATTGACAGCGTAGATTGGCGAGTATAAAATGGATCAGGTGATGCTAGACCTAGGTTCGGATGTGAATGTATTACTAAAGAAAACATGGGAACGCATGGGTAGGCTCACGTTATAATGGTCCCCTATTCCATTACAAATGGTGAACCAACAGAATATTTTTCCCATGGGGAGGTTGCAAGGGGTAACAGTTGATATCGAAGGCATAAGCACATAGAGGAACTTTGAAGTAATAGAGATTTTCGATGAAAATAATCCTTATCTCGAATGGCTAGGAATAGACTGGGCCACCGATATGAATGGATTCATCAATTTGAATAAGTGAAAGATGATATTCGAGAAAAAGTCCCTACGTGTAGTAGTTCCACTAAACCCAGCCGAAGGAGTGCTCTACACTAAACCTGTGTGCGATGATGAGTTGGATTGTATCTATAATTGTGCGAGATTAGGATTGGGTGAATCCAAATGCAGATGGAAGTATCTCGTGGGAGCGTGGAGATTCTTACACCTCAGATTCAGATGAAGAATATGAATTATGGCACAATCGGTTGAACAAAATGACAACGTTGAATTGCAACATAATGACTAGATCACTGTGTTGCATAACAACCCAGGCTCGAGATCTACTAACATATGATGGATTGACAATGGTGGATGAATTTTGGAGCAAGTTTGAGAGCGCAGTACTAGAGAAACAGTGGTTCAATGCATTGAAGTGGGTGCCGTGTGCAAAGCCTGTGTGTTGATGGGGAACACATCAAGGAAATTTTGAAAACTGGTGCAGCTGTAGGAGGTTGATGTGGCTACAACTTGGGAAACTGCAACGATGATAGCAGATAAATATGATGGACGTGATGACCCGCACATGCACCTTGCAAAATGGACTAAGGCCTATGGAGAAGAACCTCAGCCTGAATGGGTACACTTATTCTACCATACCCTGGATGTCATACCCAAGAATTGGTATACCGAGATGGAACTCCAACATGGTACGGGTGAATGGGATGTCTTGCATGAGGTATTTTTGTTAACATTCACATTTGAAGATGATGATCGGATATTGTTGACGACGCGTTGCAAGCTGTAAAAGTTGCCATTTTCAAAATACCACAAGAACCATAGGAAGTAGTTCAACCAGCATGGGAAACAAAGTTAAGAAGTTCCCGAGAATTTTATAATGTACAAGTATAGGAGGATGATGACGACCCCTGAAATATTAATATTCTAGAAACTGAATGGCATCGTGAAGTTCGAGGACCATCAATTGAGGACCTCGACATGACTGCACCACTGAAAACAAAGCAGGTAAACATTGGTACAGACACAGAGTAGAAGTACGCGACGCTTGGGGACTATTGGGATGATGCTTCGGTAGATAAGGTCATTGAGTTACTCTACAAATATCAAGATTTGTTCCCGACCAAAATCACGGACTTAAAGGGGATCATTGGCAACTTAGGGATGATGAATATCACTCTAAAACCGGATGCGAAGCAAGTTAAGTAGTGACCTTACTGTTTGAATCCGAAGTACAAAGAAAAGGTCCATGAAGAATTAGACAAAATTCTTGCAACCGAAATTATTGAACCAGTGGAAGAATCTGACTGGGTGAGTTCTAATGTAGTACAGGAGAAAAAACAGAAGGGAAAAATTAGAATCTACGTGGACCTCAGGAAGCTTAATGATGCCTGTGTTCACGATCCATTCCTGACACCATTTACAGATGAAGTATTGAAGAATGTTGGCAGATAGGAAGCATATTCATTCATGGATGGCTTCTCAAGGTACCACTAGATCAAGATCGTGCCAGAAGATAAGAGCAAGACCACCTTCGCAACTGAATGGGGCTGTTTTGAATACATCATTAATGCCCTTTGGACTCAAGAATGTGTCAGCGATATTTTCGCACGTAGTGGTGGCCGCGTTCAAGGAATACATCCACAAGTTCTTGGAGGTCTATCTGGATGATTGGACTGTATTTGGGTTAGTTAAACACCATATAGCGAGCATATGCTTGATGCTGGATACTTTCCGACTACACTAGATTGCACTGAATCTTAAAAAGTGCACCTTCCTTGTCCCCTTCAGGAATCTACTCAGCCATGTAGTCTACAAACAAGGCTTGATGGTGGACCCTATGAAGATTGTTGTTATTATCAATCTGGACTTCGAAGTGTTAAATAAATGTGCGCCACCTTGGGGCACACAGGTTACTATAGAAATTTTATTAAGAGCTATGCACAAATAACAATGCCAATGGAACAATTATTGAAAAAGGATGCTACATATTGTTGGAATGATGATTGTAAGAAAATTTTGGATGTTCTCAAGGAAAAAATGGCATCCGCTCCCATCTTGGTCTTCCCAAAATGGGACATCGAATTTCATGTGCATCTCGTGTATTGCATTGGGCGCTGTACTTATGCAAGAAGGTGTAAAAGGCATGGATCACTCGATCACATTCATGATTTGGCAGCTATCCAAAGCCGAAAAGAACTATTCTACTATTGAGCGTGAAGGATTGGCAATGGTATACATGCTCCAGAAATACTGCCACTATTTACTTGGTGGGCACTTGAAGATGTATACCGATCATTCTGCGTTGAAATACTTGGGGAACAAGCTTGTGCTGGGGGGGTGCATATGTAGATGGCTATTACTATTTCAATACTATGACTTCAAGGTCATTGTAAAGCTGGGATGCCTAAATGCAAGACCAGATCACCTATCATGAATTTAGACCAATGAGGAGCCAACAAATTTGGAGGAAGGACTACCTGACGCATAGCTCTTTGCAGTGCATGTAGTGGATGGCCACTTCGAAGATATAGTTTATTTCTTAACCATAGGGACTACGTCGTAGGAATATTCAGTCCAACAGAAGCAGGAATTGATGGTACGTGTGGTGTACTTTTCTGTCATCCTGGGGCACGTATACAAAATAGGAAACGATGCGATATTACAAAGATATGTCCCTAAATTTGAACGAGGACAGGTCCTCGCAGAAGCACATGGGGGGGCTGCAGGAAGACACTATGCAGGATGGTCGATGACACAAAAGATTCTTCATGTTGGGCTATGGTGGCCAACCCTACATCAATATTCAAAAGCATGTTGTTGGGCCTATGACATATGTCAAAGGACTAGGAAACCATCATGAAGGGATGAGATGCCACTCAATCCACATACAACATTGTAGTCATTCGAAAAATGGGCAATATACTTTGTGGGACCAATCAAACCTCAGGGGAAGATAGGTGTGTCACGCAAAATGAGTCGATCTTGTGGACAAGATAGACCTTCCTAGAATCTAAAGAAGACCTAATGACAAGCAAACCAACTAGACACTATCTTTATCTAAATTTTCTTTTATAAATAATGGCAAACAAGTGTGTTTAAGGCCTACCTTATGTCCAATGCAAGTTTGGGGATGCCTTCGCTCCTTTGATCCAAATGAGTTCCTTTGTCATGAACCTGCAAACAGAAACAAGGCAAAAAATTAAATAGCACCTGAAAAACCAGTATTATAAAACATATTTAACATGAAAGTCAAGGAGTCCATGAAACAAATAACATGAGATACTTGTTGAGAAAAATGAGCCTGATTGTATTGATTCAAAAGGAGAAGAACTTTACAACCTTTGCCTTGACGCTGTACAAGCTCCTCCCAGGGTCCAACAAGAAGTCTCCTCTACTTTGACAAGCTTCACTCACTCCCCAATGAAGCCAAAAAGGTATGTGAGCTCTCCTCTTAAGCTCAAATAGGAAGTCTTGATTTCACTAGCATTTACCCTCAAAAGTTTAGCTTCTAACCTCTCTGGCCGCTGACCCAATGCCTCAATTTATAGTGCAATGGAGGTTAGTTACTATGTCCTCCTTCAAAGGGATAGGTCCTCCTTCAAAGGGATAGCTCCTCTCAACAAGGGATTACTTCCTCCTATGATGGGATGCATGAACCACTTGGAGTGAACAATCCACATAACAAATGCTTCTAGAAAACTCTAGAATTAACCCAAGATGAGTTTTTTAAGATAAAGATTGCGCCTTTTGAAGTTTACAGGGGTACACACCCTCCCCTTTACATACAAAGCGTATAAGTACGCAAATAACTTGAAAAAAAGGTGCGGGCCCGCAGGCAAAAGTAAGAGAAAGTGTGGAACCAGAGTTACATTGCTTTTTTGATGTCTTTCTCTCATTTCTCAAGCCTGTTTTGAAGAGATGAGGATTAAGACTTGCTTAGGAAGCTGGTATAGGTAATGATAAGCCTACACAGACTGCAAATAATCAAGGTGACGATATTTTTGTGTAACAGATTGCCCCCTAAAGTCCAAATTCTGTAGTATATGAGGATTTTTCATTTATCATATAGGAAGAGTGAAGTGCTTTATCATTTCGAGGATCATCTTGTGGAGAGCCCGGTTGGAACCTGTAAAAACATTCAATGCAAAATATATATATGAGATCATATCATCGCTGAGGTAGGCATTCCCATACTCAGATAAAAACTGACTAAGAGACGGAAAACTGACTAGAAGACTAACCACTGCTCTGATATAGGAATGATCTTGTAACACATCATAAGTACAGACACATGTGGACACAGTATGGACACAGCCATCTGTTTATGAATAGTCCATAATATAATGAATACAAAATTATTCGCAACCTAGATGGTGGAAACTAGATCCAGGGTCTTCATTTCTACATCCCAAAACAGTACGATTCTATCCATGCGATTGAATGTGTCGAAGTCGAACATGGTAGAAATCGCTTGGTTACCAGTCAATGATGTAAACTGTTAACAAGCATGAGAGAAACCACCATTAATGATAATGGCTCTCAAAGTACTCAGCACAATCCATGAAATGTGATAAGATGTGTTGATGTCGAACATGCCATGGAATCCTTTGATCGAAAGTCGATGATGTAAACTGTCATCAAAGGTGAGAAACCTGCCATTGAGGCATGCAGATCTCAAGGTACTGACGATTCCAAGATCATCTTTCTAGATAATGAGTCGGAGTCGATAGAAAGCGATCCGTCGTAAGCAAGCTCACGACACGAAATCATAGATTAAGTTGAAGAAATTTAGTTGCAAAGACTGACTCAGGGATGGTCAAGATGGATGACAGACATTTTGCAGATGAATGGCTTATTTGCACTGAGCTCTTGAACACATAACGACATGAAAGATGGTTTGGTAATGATTGACCCAAAGTTAATACCCAGAAACTGGCTGAAGACTTTCAATATGATTTGATCAACTGTTAGGTAAAGGATTTCCCAACCCAGGTGAATGAAAGTGTCATGTTCAAGAGTGGTTATAAAGTATGACAAACAGACTCACTTTTCTCTAATAGGCTCATTCTTCTCTCTTTTCCCCCACCATTTCTGGCAAGTACCTCTTTATTTTTTCCAAGCTTGAGGAGGATAACATATGCTTGATTATAAGCTCATCCTTCGGATGAGTCCAACTTAGTTTTGATTCGAACCCTAAGAAGGAGTGGTCTATTCCTATTTGTAATTGAACAGGTCCTTTACTGTGAAATTTTAACGAGTCCAGTATAGGAGAAACTCGGCCTTTTTCAATTTTAGAGAGTCTGAAAAACTTAAGAAGACTCCAGATTGGACTTTTTCGTAGATTTGTGTCTCCCAAGCCCGAAAAAGTATAAAATAATACTTAGGAGAACCGCTTGATCTTGCGACCAAGGAGTACTTTCATGATTAGTGTCTTTGACCTAAAAAGTAAAAAGCGATCAAGTACACATCATTTTATTTCTAGTATCGAATTTGAAACGACAAAAACCCGGCAATCTTTTCCTGTTTTTACGGTCAGAAAAGGGCTATAAGGGGACCGTCTTTTAATTCTGTTTTAAAGAGTGTAAAAGAAACGCTAGGCAATCTTTTCATTTTTTAGGAGTCAGAAAAGGGCTTAAAATATGACTCTGATGTTTTGGTTCGTGAAAAATGACAATTTTCCCTGAAAATCCTTTTGTCCTGCACAAAAACACCACATTACTCAAACATGTTTAAGATAGGCAAAAATACATTGAAAAATATCCTTCCATGGTGAAAAATAAACAAATTTAGCATTTATTTATCCAAAAAACCTATAAAAAGATTTTTTACCATGTCATTTTTACCATTTTACTGTTGAGGGAGAGAAAAGGGCTTTTGGAAAGAAACTTCCCGTGGACTTTGCGGAGAATCCGACCGTCGAAATCAAGCGCTGTCTCTTTCAGGTATTTCACAACATCCTCCTCTTTATTTTCATCTGATTAAAATTTCATTTTAAGCCCTAGTTTCATTTTTTGGGGGCTTTGGGATTTTAGGATCTGCTTTTTGGGGTACGCAGGTACCCCATGGGTAACCTGCGTACCCCGACATTTTCGTTAATGGGAAAATGGTCGGGGTATGCAACCTACCTTCAGCACAGCTGCGTACCCATGCTCTGTTTCTGAAGGCGGGGTGCGTACTCTGCGCAAAGCAAATTAAAAAACCCCAATCTCAAGATTAAACCATGAATTTTTGATTTGATGAACTCTAATGGATGTTTTCTAGTGTGTAGATTGACCACCATGCTTGATTGGTGCGAAAGAGAACACAAAGATGTCGATTTGGCTGCAATAAATCATCGACCTTCCATTGATGCTTTAAAGGCATGCGATCTTTACAAATACTGGGCCATACCTGGCATGAGGGCCCAGGTGCCATTCTTAGAGTGGCTGGTCAAGAGGTGGAACGTTCAGGATCAATGTTTTTACATCGGAGGGCACCAGCTCGAGATAGATCCCTCAGACATATATTTTCTCAATGGTTTGCCTAACAGGGGCAAGCACCTGTCTCTATTCGGGACTAGGCCGGGTGGCCAATCCCTTGCTAGTCTCCGACTAGAGTGGTGCAACAATCAAAACCAGGAGAAGGGGATAGAAATAAAATTCATATCCCATCCTGAACTTATGGTAATTGCCTTTACGGTTACCAGACTCTGCGGCGCAACAGCTTTACATCTTGCCACCGGGTCCCAAATGCGGATGGCGATTGATTGCTACCGAGGCACCATTTTCAACTGGTGCGATGCTATGTTGGCTAATATAAAGGGCCAACTGACTAGGGTAAAGAACGGGCAAACAAAGACCTTTGGATATGGGCCCTTGGTTGTGAGCTTTTCCCTAGAGAGAGTTCTGATGTTGATCCCGCAGCATCTCATAGTCGAGGTTGGGCCTCCTCGGAAGCCGAAGTTGATGTGATGGGTTGCGGTGATGGCCCGACATCCTGATGAGGGAGCGGGAGTCGTCCGATTTCCTGCGGGTTACTTTCACTGGTTGGAGAACCAGGTCTTTGCGATTCAGGATTTCCCTTATGCCAGAGTGGATTTTCATGGAGATCCGGACATGGTTCTTCCACAGGGAGAACAATGGGATGACAGAGGTATTACATTTTTCACAAGTTTTTTAATTATCTATATTTTTTGTTTTTAAATATCGTCTCAAAACTGATAGTAAAATTTTCAAAATGCAGATGTAGGTCCACGGCGTCCAGCCAATATCCGGCCTTTCGAGAGGAGACATCCAGTTGCACCAGTACTGGTCCCACCAGACGCAGCTGCAGAGATGCTAGCTAAGTTGGAGCAGGATCTAGAGCGTCTGATGGCGGATATACCAGAGACTACCATAGATGATATTCCTATCAGGCTTCAGCGCTATGTAGTCACAGTCCTAGGACCTTTTAGGAGGTTCTTGTGTAGGGTAGCCTGTGCAGTGGTGTCATATAGGAAGCACCACCAGTGATTGGATGGTCACTTTGTAGACACATGTGACATTTTGGTTTTTTGTACTTATCATTTTTGCCGATCGTAAGGTGTTTTTCAACCTATGATCGAAGACGATGTATATTGTTTGACACACTTCTATCTATATATATATCATTATTTACCGGCTTATCTTGTTAAACATGTGTGATGAAATGTTTTTAAATTTACATGTATGATTATCGCAAATGTCTGTCTAACACTCGAGAAGCAATTGCATCTGCTAATGTATTTAGAGACCTTGGAATATGCTGATATTCAATGTAATCAAACTCACGTTCCAAGAGACGCGCTCTCAAAAACA
>APFE031589272.1:32587-68544 GCA_000404065.3 Pinus taeda | reverse complement strand
TAAGTCATTATAAAGATAAGGGTAAGTCATTATAAAGATAAGGGTAAGTCATCCCATTCCAAATTAGATTCCAGCCAGGGCAGCAAGGAGAAGGACATGTCAAAGATTAAATTATTTCATTGTCACAAGCTGGTTGGACACTATGCTACAAAGTGTCTGCACAAGAAGGCTGGTAAGAAGCCCTCAGGAGGAGCGTCAGGTGAAGCTCTTGCTTCATAATTTTAACTACATTTCACCCTCATAGCTTGCATGGTGACATCAATGATGGGTAGTGTGGGGTACCTATTAGTGGAGCCTCATTCCATATAAATAATAACAATGAGTTCTTCAGTGACTTGGAGGAGAAGGACCTCCAGATGCACATCGAGATGTGAGATGATGGGAGGTTTTGCTTGATCGGAATCAATACTGCTACCATTCAGAGGGAGTCTTGTTCTCCATTCACATTAAAATATGTCATGTATGTTCAAGGTTGGAAGAAGAATTTGGTTTCAGTTGCCATGTTAGAGGACCATGGCTACAATGTGATATTTAGCTAGGGAAAGGATCTCCTTTGTCACATAACCTCAGGACAGGTGAAGTGGATTGAGGTTTAGGTGAAGAACCTATACAAATTGGTTGTAAAATATTGCATTATGAGCACTAGAGCAAAGAAGGTGCAAATTCAAGACGTCGGTGAGTTGTGTAATAAAAGATTCGGTCACTTGCACCATGGAGCTTTGAAGATCATGTAGCAAATTTCCACAAGACTTCCCA
Organism: Pinus taeda; assembly: GCA_000404065.3. Taxonomy (NCBI): domain Eukaryota; kingdom Viridiplantae; phylum Streptophyta; class Pinopsida; order Pinales; family Pinaceae; genus Pinus; species Pinus taeda. The sequence goes on along the minus strand of APFE031589272.1, from coordinate 67,788 downwards.
AGGGTACACTAGACCAGAGAGACACATGCAAAGGGTGTAAATTGGGGATGTACACCAAATATTCCTTTCATGATAAAGGTAGTCGAGCGCAAGTGATCCTTGATTAAGTTCACTTATATGTGTGTGGATTGTTATCAATAACATCCATGACCAAGCATAATTATTATGTAATATTTGTTGATAATTTTTCTCATAAGTGCTAGAGTTTCTTCATGTATAAGAAGTATGGGTTGATGCCATGGTTGAGGAGTATGAATCCATTATCAAAAACAATGTTTGGGAAGTGGTCCCAGTACCTGCAGACAAGTCAGCGGTGAGTTCCAAATGGCGTTACAAGGTAAAGAAAGGACTATATGGGAGTATGGAGAAACACAAGGCCATATTTGTGGCTAGAGGGTTCTCTCAAGTGGAGGGAATAGATTACGATGAGAATTTTGATCCAGTAGCAAGGTAATCATAAATAAGATCCATTCTATCACTGTCAATGTAGCCAGGATGGAAGATACATCAAATGGATGTGAATACAACATTCCACAACAACATGATTAAGGAAGAGGTGTATATTAAGATTCTGGAAGGATTTGAGACCTTGAACAGAGAGTCACATGTGTGCAGACTCAAGCAAGCATTATATCGACTAAAACAATCACTCCATGCTTAGTACATGAGGATTGCCAGTTATTTCACTGGGTTGGGCTTCAATAAAAGTGAATAAGATGTGAACCTTTACCATATTGTGGTTGAAGGTAAATTATTGATTATAGTATTATATGTCAATGGTTTGATTCTTGCAGGTGATGAGAAGTTGATAAAATCTTGCAAAGAGGATCTTATAAGAGAGTTCTGGATGAATGACCTAGGGCTCATGCATTACTTTCTTGTTATCGAGGTATGGCAAGGAGATGAGGAATTGTTTGTCTCTCAGGGAAAGTATGCCACGTAATGAGAAAAATATTTCTTTAGTATGTAAATATTTTATCAATTTTCGAAACTCAAAGCTCATTGTTAATTTAGTTAGAATGATATATTCTCCTTCAAATAAATTTATCAAGTGATATACACAAACTACTGGGAAAAAAATCTCTGAGATTTTAGATTTTAATATCACCTATGTTTTAAGAGAATTGAATGCTTTAGTTGATCTCTCGATATTTTATGTTGCTAGTATTTCTCATCAAATTTTACCTGAAAATCCTAATTACACCTCTATTCTCTTTACAGACCTCATAGCAAGGAAGACTAGCATGTATTTTCTAATGATGAAAACATAAGCACTTTAATTCAAGATCAACCCTCAAACAGGAAGGAAATAATCTCTCTAAAAAACAATAAGTATCTTAGCAAGCTCCTTCTTTTTGAGAGAACATTTTCTTCTAACGACATGCTTAATACTAAAAAAGAACAAAGTGAGCAACCATAAATAAAAGTCAGTGACAAACATTCTATGTCTCAAATGAGTCGGAACCTATCAAGCGATGAATACCTATCAGGTGATGAATTTAAATACTATTTATTTGAAAATAATGTGTATTAATTGGTCAAGGCTATAGAAATATCTCAACATCTCACCCCTAGTAAGTATACAACAATAAGAATCCCATTACTTGTTGATAAATTTTCATTTTCTTAGATTTTATTATTTGAAAAGTTATCACATTTTCTTTCCAAGGTTCCAGAATTCTAGAACAAGATTTAATGATTATTAACTTAGAAACTATTGAGGGACATAATCACACCCTTCACCCATCCCAACATTTTGAGCCTAGTGAAGGAAACATTGATGAGAAATAGTTGTCAAATCTTTTTCTTACCAATAAGCACCAATTAATTTTGCAAATCAACTATGGTTTAAAGAAATAATATTTTATTTGCAAGATGTAAAACACACTGACAATATTGACAAGGGATAAAAAAAATCATTCTACTAAATGTTTGTACGTACACTTTGATTCTTTAAATCATTTTTTTTTATTTTCTTTCCTCCTCACATGATGAAAACTACTTTACTTTTTAGTTTTTATTTTCGAATAAATTACATTTCTTGCCTCGTATTTCTTTCTTATCTTGTATTTTTCAATTTCATACTTTTTCTAGTTTTCATCATACTTGGCACAACTGGTGTACAACAAAATTTGTAACGAAACAACAAAATCCTCCCATGGTGTAATAATTATAAGTTTTGTTTATCTGAAGAAAAAATAAAATTATAAGCGAATATTTTTTACCTGAATTAGCAAAATCATTAAAAAGAGGCAAGATAACCTTTTATTTGTATGCTGAGATGGACTGCAAGAAGCCGCTATTAAATTTTTTTTTTCTTGCATCTAAACATTTTATATTTTTCTTCTTCGTCCCACCTGTTATGCCCCATGCCTCCCACCCATATGACAACTTTCCCTTCTTTCTCATAGTGAATAGTAATTTGGTTTAAACATAAATTCTAAGCTTTGTTTTGCCTCATGCAAAGCACCTTGTGGAGTTTCCAATTGTTAGGTATGTGTTATATTGTTTCCACGACTAGCCCTAAGAATTATACGTTGTGCCAAGCACAGCAGGGGGGTCACAGGGGGGGCAGCATCCCCCCCTTTTGGGGGGTTTGTAGGGGGGTAGTAGGTTTGGGAAATTCCCCAGGAACAATTTTTTTAGTGGACCCAATAATAGTTTGCGGACCCAAGGATGGGGAGCAGACCCAAATATGGTGGGTGTACCTACCCATGGTTTTGTGCATGTGTTTTTTAAATGGTTTTGGGCATGATGGTTTTCTGTCCATGGTACTTTGTAGATCTGGTTAAGGGAAATATGATTATGCTCTAATCCAGGGTTAGTGGATGGGGGGTTATGAATGCTTCGACATGTATATATATGTATTGTAACATTGAAAAGAATATAATGAAAAAACAATCTAGTAGTTGGTTTTGGGATCCAAGTGAAAATCTCTATGTATATTTGTTATACATTCTTACCATTGTATATTTTTTTGTTTTAAGAATTTTTTTGCAGGTAATTTATGTACAGGGTTAAATCATACACCAATGTTAGAACATTTCTTTAAAAAAATTGCAAGACATTGTGATTTTTCATTAATGTATCTCCCTAAATGAACAAAAAGAAATAAAAAATTGAACTTTAAGTAAAGCAATTAAAACCAATGGTAGGTGGGGCCCTACCTCCCTAAATAACATAAGGAGGATTGATGTATACCAAATGATCTTATAAACATACTTGTGTTATCGGTGGGCTACTCCAAAATTAAAAGTTACTCTGCATATCATAAATTCCACATATATTTAATGAGAATTTCAACTAAGGATACTATATTGAAGGTTTTCAACTTGAAATGTTGTAAATCTAAGTGTGAATGTGCAAATATTTTCCGTCCTTATAATATCAAAGGTTTTATTTAATAAAAAGTACTTAAAAGGTTGGTTTTAAGAAAATTAAAAGAGGGTTATCATTCCAAAATTATACCCATAGACCTTCGTAGCAAAGCTATTTAGTATATAAAAGGTTTTGGGTATGACAATACCCACTCTTTAATGTGCATTGAAAATTATTAGTTCCTACCTTATCAGGGACTATACAATTTGCTTCGTAGTATAGTTGCATTGACCTTGCATTATTTGGTAGTGTTTTTGTAATTTTAACCAAAGTTTCGGGAAAATGCTTAATATTTCTATTTTTGCATAAATTAAAAAAAAAATCAAATTTTTAGTCAATGTTATTTCTAATTTTTGATTGGCTAAGGAAGCTTTGATGGGACATAATTCCCCTGGTGGAGGACATTTTATTTTCATTTTTTTTGAATGCTTGACAGTTCATTTTAAAATTAAAATTAAAGTAATTTTGTGAGTGGTCGTTATGTTGGTGAGTGCTATGACACTATCATTGTTATGTTAGTGTTATGATCAATGATGCGAGAATCAAGTTTCTGAATAAAATTTAATAGGTGATTGTCTACGAAGTGTGTGTAGAGGCGTCTGTGCAGAGGAAGCTTGTAAAGAGGTGGTTGTGTGGAGGAAGCTTGTACAAAGGTGGGTGTGCGAAGGAAGCATGTGGTTGTTGGAAGGAATCATGTGTAGAGGAAGTTGTGTGGAGACTGACATTAATCAATTATTTTAGTATTGTTCTAAGTGTTAGTGCTACAATTGAATCTTTGAGAAGGACGAGGTATGTGTGGGAGATTTCATTGTGCAGAACTTTTACTATATTGAGATTTTATGGCAATAATTAAATTAGGATGGTGTATTTTCAGGAGAAAGTTTGGGGGGTAGGGGTGCATAGGGAAATTAATGTTAATATGTTATTATGATTATGTATAGTTTGAAGGTTTAAAGAGGATGGGGTATTTGTAGTAGAATGGGGAATATTATTATGTTTCATTGCGTGAAGATTTTCTTGTGTGGTTATGACATATGTTTGTCGATTTCTCAAACAAATATAATACTTTTACAAAGTTTCAGATCATATATCGTATGAATGTTTATGGAGGACGAAGTATGTGCAGGAGAATGAGGAGTAAGTTGATTTTACTATGCGGGGTACAAAGTATGTGTGGGAGACAAATTGCATAGAGCTTTGGCTTTAGAACTATGAATATGTGTTGAGGATGAGGTATGTGCGAGAGACCATAATCATTAGTGTTAATTTTCATTGTGCGGGGTTTTTACTGTGGGTTTGTGTGGGAGAGAACAGGTGGTAAATACTAGAATTTTGTGTTAGGCCTCTTTTCCATATGCAGTATCAGACAACCTCTTGCACACAACTAGTTTTGTAATCAATAACACTTTAAAAATACTATTTTACAATTGGATACTGTAACTTTTATGACATAAAATATAAGATTTAATATGTGTTTCACACAAGAAAAATATTTGTGCAATAAAACATGTTTCTTTATTCAGTAGGACTTATTTAAATTCTTATTTTATTTAAGTAAAGAAATTGTATATGTTTATAAGCATATTACTTACAAAAATTGGTTTACATTTGACCATTGCAAAATGAAATATGGAGTTTTTAACAATGCCTCAAATTATGTGAGTTCTCTAACATTGTGTTATTGTTTTGAACGAGACATTTCATTTTGTGGAGCTTTTACTATGCTGAGCTTTTATATTGGAGACTTTATTCAGTAGGGACAAAGTTAGGATGGGGTTTTCTTAGGAGGACATGGGGTGCATAGAGAAATTAATGTTAATATGTTATTATTATTATTTTTTTCATTGTGTGGAACTTTGACTGTGTGAAATCTTGGATATGTATGTTGATTTATAGCACTCTGTGGCCTAATGGATAAGGCGCTGGTCTACGAAACCAGATATTCTAGGTTTGATCCCCAACGATGTTGATTAGTAACCCTTTTTTGAGCTTAATAACCTTTTTTCGAGCCTACAATAATGTCTTTTTTATATTGTGATACATGGAAATTAATTGTTATTTTTTAATGCAGTGGCAATTCAAAAATTTGAAAAAATATTGACATTGTTCATGATTGGGCTGTAGAAACTATTCTAAACTGATTTTCTTTATTAGCGAGGAAAAAAACTAACATTTTTGTAAATTAATACATATCTTTGATATCAGAAGTGACTTGGGCTTCATTTACTTCTCGCTCAAGCAAAGACGAGGAAGAACACTGGTTAATGGCCATGATATCATCATCTCTTTCATTGACTTACTCTTCAACATTGACATTCTCTTCTTGGGCTAAATTATCTAGTCACTCCATCTTTAATTCCATTATTTTTATTTTCTGATTTAGAAGGTCGAAATGAACCCATGCTTCAGATTTAATCATTTAAGTATGCTTTAAGACAAAATCAATGAGAAATTCCAAAGCATTAGCTATTTTAGCTTAAAAAGTAGTGAGCTCTTGTTCTAGAACTCCAAAATCACATTCCATAGACTTTAATATATGTTACAGTTGCCAATAAACTAGCCAAATTATTGTTCTAATCACTAATTTCATATTTGCAGAGTCTCTCTAGAAATGTAAATATATCATCGATGTAACTTTCCTTGATTTTTAGTCTTTGTCTTTTCTGTTAATATCATATTTGAGTCCACATAGATAGTAATTTTCATTCTCCCAAGGATGTGTAGAAAATGGCATATGAGTGAGAAAATGGGGGTGTAGAAGGAAATTTATGTCGTTGATACATAACTAATTTTACTAAGAACAAATTTAAATTAGTATTGTTTTGTTTAATTTTGTGAATATTTTCTTGTGCAAAGCCTCTAAAATGCAGAGGATGGATAATGTACACCCAAATAGGGGCGTAAATAAAAAATTAATTTCAAACTATTTTTCATTGACAACTTTTACAGATTTATCTATGTTGAATCAAGGATGTGTGGAGAAGGAGATATGTTCGAGAGAATGTAGGTGTAGAGGGATATTTATAACTTTAATTTGTAGTGTAATGGTATTTCACATTTTCTTATTACATATATACAACTTTTCTTAAGGTAAGGCATTTTTAGTTTGCGTTTTCTGCAATTAAAGTTTTGGACAAATTTCATTTTGCAAAGTTTTTTATTAAATTATTTGTCAATGATTAGAATTAAGATATTACCAATAATGATAATAATAATACTGAAGAACCGTGGGGAAATAAACAACTTACGGAAATGGAAATCATCCTTTATCATAGCACAACCTTTAATTAGATAATAGTTATCTTTGTCTAAATAGGCATATGCTTGGAACTGCGGATTAAGTCCATTGTGTGGAGGAAGCCTTGAAGTTTCCATCATTTGAATCTATGTACTCCGAACAATTAAATCTTCCTGTACAATGAAATTTGTTTGTAGAAATATCTGCCCCTAATTAATTTAAAGGTTACATAGTGCAACACAAGGCTAATATAAATCAGAAACGTGTAAAATTGATATGCCACGCTCATTTCAAAATACAGCAAAAAACTTTGGGTGTCGGCATGAACAAAAACAAAAGTATTTTTTGTAGGTTTTGTGATTAAAAAAAATGTTTGTGAGTGCAAGTGTTTCTTAATTATGTGGAAGGTATGTGATTGTGTGGAGGTAAAGCTTGAAATTTTCTTCCCTAGAATGGATTTCGTGTACAATTTTATAGATATTCCTATTTACATAAAGATAGTCATAAATAAAGCTTTCACTGTGTGGAGAGCACAGATTTTAATTAATTGATCAAAAAAGTCTGATAAACATAAAATAAGAAACATTACTATTTCATTCTAAATATAATAGAAACTATTCATCAGTACATTTCATGAAGATTACTTGAATTTAATCAATGCAATGGATCATTGGAAAAAAAAAAAAGTCATTTTTTTGGTGGATTATTGACCAAATTGTTCATTTTGTTGTCCAACAAGATTTCTAGTGCGTTGGCGGTGCATCATATGCCCATATTGCCAACACATAGCATTATGAGTTGAAACATTAATAAGGTTGTACTTCATAAAACTTACTTGCATTCTATGATGGATCATTGATCAAAATTTTCATTTCATCAATTATAATGTTATGTGTTGAGTATACAGAGATATGATATTACCACTAATGACAGGTGCATCATTTCTAGTTTATTAGCATTGCATCATAAGCCCATATTCTCAGCACAAAACATTGTGATCAAGTAGGGGCTCTTGATAATCAAAGGGATTCTCTTTGAAGAATTTTACTGCCTTTGGACCATAACACACTGATAAACAATATAAGATTTTGTTAATTCTATATATTACTTTAAATCTTCTCTGAATTAACAACATGGAATTATCTATTACTAGTGCGATTGTTGCACTACTCGGTTCTTTTATTGCATTTGTTCTATTTGTTGTAGTTTTATAATTGTAGTAGATTCAGAGGAGCTACCATTATGAGCAAACAATTATTGCACTAGATTTATTATTAGTACATGCAGATCGAGATCGATATACTTATGTGTGAAAAGTAAGTGAAATATTTTTTGATTTGGTTCGAAAAGGATAACTTACACGTGTTATTTCTCAAATTTATAGCAATGTCTTTGGGAATATGCCAACTGTTTCATTTCAATTCAATTTTGATTATTATAGAAATTATGGTAATTGTTTGATATTCAAATACAGATTGTGTGACATTGCTTTTTGTCAATTTCGCTAACTATCCGTTGTCAATATTGCATTGAAGGCGTTGGGACGATTAAAAATATAGACTAGATAATAGTGTATCTAGATAACGATGAGGACGATTAGACTATGATTAAGAAATAACGTTGGTTTCTTTCTTTCAATTCAATTGTAATGATTATTATAATAATAATTATGGTAATTTATTCATATTCAATTATAGATTGCATTAAATTGGTTACTATCACTTCCCCTTGTTGTACATTGTCAATATTGCATTGATAACATTGTATTTAGATAATGATGATGATGATTAAACTCTGACTAGGAAATAATGTCAACTTCTTTCTTTCAATTCATTTTTCACTATTATTATTTTAGATTTTATGGTAATTAATTCCTATTTGGATACAAATTGTGTTAAATTTCTTATTTTCACTTCCCTTGGTTTCACTTTCAATATTGCATTGAAAACATTGAGGATATAAAAAACCTAGATAACAATATTTCTAGAAAAAAATGAGGATGCTTAAAAATCTAGATAATAGTTTATATAGGTAAGGATCTATCTACATTTCTACTAATTAATTGATTCTCTTTGCATAAATATTTTGGTAACATGGAAGCTACATTTGTTGTCAATATTGCGTCAAAGACATTGAGATGATTAAAAATTTAGATAATAGTTTATCTAGGTAATGATCCAACATCCCAATATAGAAAACACATATTCTTTAAATATAATATAAATGCACATGTGCCCCATTTCACAGAAAATGCATTATGCGAAAAAATACCATAGTTTAATATTAATTATTTAACAATTTCACAAAAAATGCATTGTGTGAAAAAATGCCATAGTTTAATATTAATAATTTAACAATACCCTATGCACCACTCCACATAATAGAAATAAACAATATTAGTCATTAAGTTCTCCTACACATATCTCATCTATTACAAATATACATAGCTTTAAAAACAAATCTCTATGAAACTTCTTTCCTGCACATACTATGTACTATACACAGTAAAATCTCCATATAATGAAACATAAGGCTGATTAAAAATGTAGCCAAAAATATGTCATTTTATTGCTTTTCCTAGTAACATATCGGTTTGTCATTTTGCTTTTTCGATACTCTAGTTATCTTTTCTTATGCTTATGCTAAACTGTGCAAATGAAAAAATGTGCATTTCATGTTTTGCTGACATACATTATGTTTGTCACATTGTTCATTGCAGCTAGAATTTTTTTTCATTAGATTTGACAATTGTTTTTACATATAGCTATATCTGCAAAAGTTCTAAATGAGAAAAAGTTTAAAAATGATCCAATGAAACATGGAAAAAACACATACAACTATTGGAAAATGCTTGTGTGCACAAGTTTCTCTCTATGAAGAGAAAAAGCCGTGGTTGATTAAATGTTGGTTGTTTTCCAGACTAATGATATTAGAAAATGCATGTGTGCATAAGTTTCCCTTTATGAAGAGAAAAAATACACGTTTCTCTCCATGAGGAGAAAAAACCATAGTTGATTGAGTTTTGGTTGTTTCCTAGATTAAATATGTAAGCAAATGCATATTCCTACAAGTTTCTATCTACGAAGAGATAAAAAATCTTGGTCTATTGAAAGTTGACTATTTTCCAGGTTAATGATATTTTCCAAAAGACATTTTCAATTTTCAATTGAGCTTGAACGACATCTCCAATCTATTTTTTCATTTTATACAATATTTAGAGACGTAATTCAAACACAATTCAAAGCTAAAGGTGTGTTCATCTATGTTTTTGCATCCTACAAAAATCCAATATTTTTCATAGAATCATAGCTCTATGAAATCACTTTTCCAAGTATGTGTTGTAAGGTTGCTCAACTGGTAGCGACATGCATTCTCAATGTCACCTAGCTCTATATTGGTTGTTTCCGTGTATAGCGACCACATGTAACTATTTTGCGTGTGAAGTAGAAACATATGAAGTTAAATAAATATGAAATCATGTCATACATTATACTTAATGATTGATGTTAAATGGGTTGCATTGTTTAAAACATAGTTTCACTTGGAAGGAAAGTGAGTAGTAGAACTGTGTGGAGGGGAAAGTAAATGCAGAAGTATGGAGCTTTGCCATAGAAAAATTGTTCTTGTTATTCCACATACTAGTTCTTTGGTGTAAATCATAAATCAAATGGTCAAAGTTTTATGAAGCTTCCATGACATAATTTTAATGGTAATACTAATAGTAGTAGTAGTAATAATAATAACAAGTAACATGTCACTACATTTTTCTTATTAGCTTAAGAATCATAAACAAAATGTTCTAAGTTTTATAAACCTCTTGTGGTGTAATTTTAAGATGTAACGTGTTGGTAGTTGCATTTGCCAGCTATTTATCATTGTTTTTTCTTGGGGGAATGCATGTTGCCAATGCATATTGGCATATTTCATAGTTTTAAGTGAGGGGAGGATCATTACAAATGGTTTTATTCTAGTTGTCCGAATTGAAAATTTGTTCTGAGAATTGTACATTTTACTTGTTAGTATAAGAATTATACACAATATCTGTTTTCAAAAATAAATAAAGATTTTATGATATTTGTATTAGGTACATTGTGGTTCATTTGTTTTGTGACTCTATATACTTTCCGTAGACAAGAACTTTATGTGAATTAATTGTATCTATATCGTTTTCCTTTTTCCTCTAAATGTTTTATGTTGTGCTTATCATTGAGCAATAGATCATAGTGATTTCTTTTGCATAGAAAATTGCTAGAGCATCAATGAACAAGTATATTTGAAATGTGATTGCTAAATCATCAATGGAGAAGCATTTGTTTACTATATAAAGCAATGGTATGGATGCAATACCAAGGCATCATAATATATTTCGCTTGAACAATTTTGCATATGGTTTGGGATATTTTCCATCTGATAGTATACGAACTCTATTTCATTTACCGTACATATGCCTAATTTGAAACATATATGGAAATGCGAAAATATATCCAAAAATACGAAGAAATATGAAAATGTTTAATTAAATACATATATGAAGAACTCATCGGTGAGCTTAGAAATTTGTAAATTGAATGAATAGATCATAGTAGCATAATTTTGGGTTGTCTTTCTTAATGTACAGTTGTAGATGAAAGTTTGCATTCCATTTGTTTGACGAAAGTGGTAAATGAGATATTAGGGGTCCAAATTTCTATTGTTTTAAAGAATCACATCTTTCGGAATGTTGGATGTGATTCAACTCAACATCAAGGGATATTCATGCCATATGACCATGTAACCCCCACTTTAAATCCAAAAAAATGGTTTTCGGGCTTAGATTCTATAATGTGGACAATTTCATAAATTTTTAACGCCATCTAAGTCTCCCTGCTACCGAGTTTCAGGGAAAATATTAATATGACTTATTCCTTATTTTAATACGGAAGCATTTAATGTTTCAATTTCTGAATCTAAGAAGGAGGAATCTTAGATTCATGTTAGCTAATTGTTGTGAAATTTCCTTTAGGGATTATGGCTGCCAAATGTTTGGAAAAATGCCTCAATGGTTGTAGCTAATTATATCTATGAATTAGACCTGTATGCGAGTGATAACCATGAAATTAATGGAAATTAGTCAGATGGGTGGCGAGAGGACTGGCCACATGGCTGCCCAGTCCCCTCCCAAGCCAGACTAAAAGGAATTCATGGTGCTTCGCAGCTAACATTGATTGGGTGCTCTAGTCGAGATTTCTCCATCAAGCTCATGGTAATGGCCTCCACAGATCATAATGTAGTTCTTCCTCCTCTGCTCCACAACATTTTCCCTCCTCAGGTAGCGGAGCCTCGCTCTCGCACAGTCACTAGAAGCCGTTGTTGGCTGCTCAGCTGCATAGACATTGGTAATGGGTATCATTTCTCCCACAGTAGGCATTGCAATCTGATTCCAACTCAGAATTCCTCTGCTCGTTCTCTACATAGCTATTCTGCCAATCACCCCACTGGTAGCTCTGAGTCGAATTTTGCCATGGCTCGCATCCGCCACCGAATGCGTAGCAAAAGAGGGGGAAATAGTGGTGGAGGCATCCATCCTCCTGCTATGCCTAGCCCTGAATCTACCTCCCCTTCCTCTTCTCCTGACATTTCAAATCCTCATAGCTCCCTCTCTGATCGGTATCCTGATACCTGTAGTGGCAGAGGATGGGCTCAGCTCCAAGGTGCTTGCAGAAGGGACACTAATGTTCATGCGGCCAGTTTTCCCCTTCCCCCTCACCCCGCTCCTCACACGACTCAATTTCATTTCCACAACACCCTTCTCAGGCCTGTTATCACCACCATAGTCACCATCACCTTCTCTGAGGAAAACGACTTGCAGGATGCTCTGCCAGAGAACAATGGTGAGCGACATAGGGCCGATCAAAGGAATAGGAGTGCCCGTGACCTAGGCAAGCAGCAGTTGGTCGAGGATGTTGGCACCCTGCATGGAAAGGAGTTGGTTGGCAGTTAACAGGCTGCTGGAGGCATAGATGGAGACACGCAGGCACCTGCAGGTAGAGTAGGAGACGCGTTCGGCCCGCATGTAGCAGAAGGTAGCTCCATTGGCACTCAACTAGCTTGTGGAATTCAGAGTGGCACATCAGCAGAAGAGGATGAGTGGTACACGTACGCGTGCCTTATCGAGGAAGAGCCTGCTCCAAACGACCTCTAGGATTGACACTTGGCAACTAGGTGTCGCCCTTCTGCCAGCTGCGTTTTCTTTGCTGATAGGATGATTTCTGTTATGACTTGTTTTGTTAAAACTTTCCTCCTAGTTGGTTTTTGCAATGTTTAGTATTTTTGGTTAAGACTGGCAACCCCTATGTTGGTTTTTTTGCTTTCATAGACTGGTTTCCCCATCGATGGGGTAGTCAATATTAGAATGTTATATTTTTTGACAAATGATGTTCAACACTGCTGAGGTCAAAGCCTTGATGTACTCATATTTTGTTTCATATCAATAGAATAATTTTATTTAGAAAAAAGAAAATTATATCTATGAATTAGTATTTGCAACCAAGGTGTTTTTGTTCGATTTTGTAGATTTTTTGTCGCCTTTTATGGATTGCATATTGTTTCGTTTTATAGAAATTTTACCATCTTGTATTTATTGGCTGATTTATATTGATGATATTAATATAATTCATGCTCTTGTGTAATTTTTTTTTTAATGTATTAATGGTTGATAATCTGATAATTTAAACATCTTTATGGGAATTTATTTCATGTTTGCTAATTATTTGTCAAAATTCCTTGATGATTGTAGCTTACATGGTTGCAAGCTATTTGTAAACTTTCCCCAATGTCTGTAGTTATTCATGTTCCTAAAGTATTTGTATAAATTCATCAATGAAGATGACTTGTAGTTTTACTTGTGTGAATTTCAATTCAAGAATTATTGGCATTATTGTGAGACAATGAAAAATGAGGTTATGTAATAATATACATGTTGATAATCATTAAAGACATGACTACGAATATGAGATCATGTCTCAAAATGTCATTAAACATGATGGGTTAGTTATAAAGTTAAATTTTTATAAGATTTATAATGAATTGTTAGGAGTGAAGTAGGGCCAAATGTTTTGAGTAAGGGTTCAATTCAGAAATGTTGTAGATTTTTTAATGATAAATTGGAAGTTTGTCTTGCCATCAAAAAATGTTATTTCATGTGTCCAATGAATTACTAGACATAAAGTATCTTAAGGGTGAGGGTTTAAAGTAGGGGTGCCAAGTAATTGAATGTATATATATATATATATATTATTTTGAGTCTTAGTGTTCAATGGGACATTTACTTCTCTATAGTATTGAAGCTGCAAACTATAATCCCTTGTTGTTCGTAATTGTTGGTAGTGAACTTGCATGCAATATTATTAACCTCAAGGGAAGGGTTTTTATCCTTCTGACTCACAACAAATATAGGGCTAGCAAGATCTTTAGGGTTTGGAAAGGAAATCCCAAGATTCAAAACGTCTTTAAAAGATCTCGGTGGGGCTGAGAAAGATGCACCCTCCCCCCTTTGGCTCCACCTCTAACTCTAGCAATAATGTGAATCTAGGCACCCTTGGAAGTGTCGTAATCCCTAAGGGGTTTTTCGTCTTGAAGCTTACGACCTTCATGAATAAGTCATAAGCATTCGTGAGGGATTCACACCTTCTCTTGAATTCGAAACGCTAAAGAGGAAACCAAATCTATATTTAAGACTTGCAAACCAAATGAACCCATGGATATTGGTTTTACCAAGACTGAGAAAATTGTTGGACCTGGAGAATAAAATACATCACTAGCACAAAACATGCTTGGTTTCATATGTTGATCTAGAGATTTGAGGGTTTCTACTCGAATATGTGGAGAAAACTTGGAGATTTGGGATTGCATGGAGTAGATTTGTCCCTGGAGTGGAGATAGATCTATCCTTTAGACTATTACTGGGGTGAGGAGCTTACGCAACTACATTTTGTTTGAAAGATTTCATTTTAATTAACCTTATATAACATTTTTTGATAATAATTTAATTATTACAATAAATATAAATAAAATAATTAGATAAATGTAGAAATGATATATATATATTATATTATATATATTATATATATATATATATATATATAATACTTATATATTAATATATATATATCTATATATAATTTCTTTCTAAATATTTTCAATTTCAAAATTGTATTTTTATTTTAAAAATTTTTTCATATTAATAATATAGTAATTTCTTTAAATATTTTTAACTTTTTTTAAGTTTTTATTTTTTTAAATAAAATATATATATAAAATATAATAATTTTTTTGCAGTACTATTGTATTTTCTAACATAAACATATATTTAAAACTTTGTTATATAATTTTAGATTAATATTTTTCTTCCATGGGGAAAAATCGTAATTTTCTATTAATTTGGAAAATTACATGTTGTATATGCCTAAAGACATATGTTATATGTTAGGCCATAGCATTCAAAAAACATAAGTTTGTACAAAAATTACCCACAGAGGGTATACAATGGTTGTTCAGTAAAAGTAATTATACAAAAATATTTAAGGCATAGATAGTTGATGTGTACTGTAGTATAATAGCTATAAATTAGGGCCTATCAGCCCTCTGATGAAGCTGATTGATTTAAGGCCTGTGGTAGTACTAAAAAGTCTTTGCCTCTCTTTTTTCTTGAATTAACCATAGACCTCTGGGCTGGTTCGTGGCCTCGGATAATTGATCTGCAACCTGGTTGTGTTCCCTGTAAATATGTGTACAATAAATGTGATCAAAATGTGTTTCTAATTGCATGGCATCATCCAATATGTTCCTTAGTGAGTGAACATGACATGCATATGTGTTATTGAACCAATTAATAATGATTTTGGAGTCCCCGAAAATCTGTAGGTGTCTACATTCATGTGCCAATGCCAAATGTAGTAAGTGTCTGAGTGTGATTAGTTCACCAAAATTATTAGTACCATCACCCAATCCCATCTAGATATGGTATGAATGATTGTCTGATAAGTGAAATAAAATGCTCCCCTCACATCCTTGTTCTTGAGCAGATTCGTGAAAATAGACCCAAGGATGATTATGGTCAATAGCTTCAGGTATCACTATTTGGATAGGAGGAGTTTGATCATCATTAGGAACCTCATGAAATACATTGATAATATGAGAAATTGCTAAGGGCCACCAAATATCTTTGTTTCTAAAGATGATACTATTCATGTTCAACCAAATAGACCAACATATAATTAATGGGAGATTATGATTTTTCAGATTTGTAGACCCATCCCACCAGTGGTTCCAAGCATCCAAGATATTTTGACCAAACCATCACTATGTGATAGCCATGGAGGAGAGGACTTGTTCCCATATGTGACTAACAATGGGATAAAGGAGGAAGAGATGTTTGTTCGATTCCTCTGCTTGTTGGCATAAGACACACCAAGTCAGACCATAGTGGGATGTTTCATCAGATTTACCTTAGTAGGGGTCTTGTTCATTAAGAAATTCCACATAAATAGTTGGGTTCAAGGGGGAGCCTTAAGTTTCCAAAGAGGTCACCACCACCCCTCCAAAGTAAGTGGCTTGTGAGCAACATGAATGATGGGGCATCCTTCCTTGGGGGAGTATGCTCCATGTGCTTCATGTTCCCAGATGAGTTCATCATCATCATTTGTTATACGGACATGTGATTCAATCAATGCTAAGATATATCTCTCATAGTCATGGATCCATTGGTTGGGTATTCCAAGGTAGGCTACAGATTTCCATGCTTGCAAGAATACAGTGGAATTCTCCGAGTTTGCAATATGAGCAATCATAACAATGCCCCTATCTTTGAGAAATTTTATTAGATCAGGAGGAAGGTGATACATATTACCACAACCATTCCATGGGTCCAAGTCAATGCGAACTGATGTGCCTGCTTTAATGCGTAAAATAAGGTTGTTCTTGATGGTGGGAAGAGTATGAAGAACTGCCCTCCAAATAATCAAAATTCCTTGTCTCTGCCATGAAGGGAGTCTTATCCATTCCATAATGTGTAACAACCATATGTATTTATATAATACCACCTCTATCCATAGACTACGGGAATTAAGTATGAGCTATCCCATCTTGTTTGTTAGTGCATGTGAAAATGATGGAAGATCTTTAAGTCCCCATCCTCCTCATTTCTTGGGCAGTGCAATACGACTCCATCCCACCCAGGAAAGATAGTATACCTTGAGGTATCCATGCCAAGGACATCCAATATACCGAGTTAACTTCCAATACGGATTTAATAAGAACCACTCTCCCTTCTTTGGATAAGAATATGTGATTCTAGTTGATAAGTCTTTTTTCTACCTTGGCCAGAAGTGAGATCCAGTTTGCTATTTTATGACCATGAGATTTGATGCAAAAACCTAGGTATTTAAGGAAATCTTCTAGTATATGTCTTTGAAATGGGAATTTCGAATAAGCATATCGAATTTCCTATGGACAGCATGCAAAGGAAGTAATGGATGATTTTAGCATATTAGTTTCTATCCCAGTGGCAGCACTGGAAAGTAGCATGAGATCATAGAATGTATAGAAATCCTGAATGCATCCATTAAGGAATATAAGCACATCATCTACAAATAGGAGATGAGAGATTGTGCACTGATCTGTTAGCTTGACACCCTATATGTGCCCTTCTCTTCTTTCCTGCAATATCAATATGCTTATTCCTTCCATAACGAGCAGAAATATGAATGGAGAAAGAGGGCACCCTTATCTAAGACCACGCTAAGCATGAATGAGATTGGAGGCAAAACCTTTGATAATAACACTAAAATATATAGTATAGAAATGCAACACATGATCCATTGAATGAAAGAGAGGGGGATGATGGTAGAACTAATAGCCTCATACAAGCGTCCAGTGGTTCTGCATTTCTCCACCACCTTAAGAAGGTCCAATCTAATAATCTCAAAAAAGGCTAAATAGGATTCAACCAACCATCCATCTAGTCTAGGAATTTTAACCTTCTTGAACCATTTAAGAGTGCTTTCCAATTCCCCCATGGTTACAGGCTTAATAAGATCTACTGTTGCATCCTGGTCGACGAATCGAAGGAAAAGCCTAGAAATTCGAATAATTTCGGCAAGAGAGGCCCTGGGTAGAGCCTTGAATAGATGATGAAAGTGCGTAGTTGCAAGATGAGCCAGTTTTTGAAAAGTATGTGAAAACTGTCCATTTTAAGTAGGTATCTTCCATATAGTGTTACAAGCCTTCCTGCCCTTCACAAAATTATGGAATAATTTTGTGTTGTCATCCCTAGCCTTTAGCCAGATGGCTCTACTCCTAAGTCACTATGTCTCCTCTCTATCTTTAAGTATTTTGGTCCTCTGAGACTCTAAATCAGTGAGAGTGATTTTAGCTTCATCAGAGGAGAATCCCTATCCCTGTTCATCCATTAGCTCAACGAGCTTGTTCTCTATAATGCATAGAGTTTGATCATCCTGAGTGCATTTGGATTTTTCCCATTGAATAGATAGGATCTTAAGTTCAATGAGATTGCGACAAAAACCTTCTGCCATGGTTTGCCCCTGAGTAGGTGGGTGAGCTCGCCAGAAATCAGTGACCAATTTGTGATAATCATGATCCATCAGCCAAGTTGAGTTGAATTTAAATGGTGCTCTAGGTTTTTGAAAGGGTCATGCTAATTCCAGGTAGATAGGAGAGTGGTCTGTGATACCACTAGATCCTACCTATTGCCAATATTTGGACAGGGTTCCTAACAAATGTTCCTTAATGAGGAAACGATCCAATTGCCGAGCCAGAGCTGCTTCTCCTATTCTTCTATTATGCTAGGTCGGTTGCATCTTATTCATAGGGATATCAATCAAATGGTGTTTCTCCAGAAGTTGCTCTATAAAATCTAATAGGGGGTCCAACTATGCATGATGACCCTAGGATTCTGCATAACCAATTTTGAAATTAAGATCCCCTCCCATAATTAGATTGTTTGAATTTGTCAGAGAAAGGTGTAGTAATAGATTCCAAAAATAAACTCTATTGAGATAGGGTAAATTAATCTTTTATGTCTTATAGAGATTGATTCTTTTATTTTTTTAACAATTTATAAAAATTAAATTGAATAAAAAACAATAATTATTTCTTCCATTTTTTTATCCAAAAATTTATAACAATTTAATAAAATGTAGTATTATTTAAAAATAATGTTTTATTAGAATTATTTAAAAAAAATACAGTATATAATATATGAATGCTTTTAAAGGATTTTCCCTACCATGTTACAATGAAGATTCATGATAGTATATTTTTGTATATAATATATAAATGTTTTTAAAGAATTATCCCTACTATGTTACAATGAAGATTCATGATAACATAGTGCATTTTTGTTTAGTTGACACAGGTTTAAGTCCTAATTTGATGCTTAAAGTAGTAATGGAAGAATTGGACTTGCAATGTTCAAATGAAACTCTTGAGAAAGTCCTTACTTTTAATAATTCTCTACCAAAAAAAATAATAGGTGAAATGAAACATGTCACACTAACAATTTGTGCATATCTTGAGATTAGGATAGCTTACAACATTCGGGTTATAGATATTCCAATTAGCAATTATTCAATCATTCCTAATAGATATTAGCAAGTATAAACAGGTGGCTACCTCAGGGTCAAGAGCTCACGAAATCACTACTTTTACAAATTTTGAGCTTTATACGCAATGAGAGAAAAAGGCGCAATAGGCAAAAAACGCATCAGGGAAACCTGAATCAAGAAACAGAGGCAATTTCCATTGCGCGATTAGCGCTTAGCGCTAATCACGCATCGCTGAGAAAACTTGATCGAAAAGGAAGGCTCCTAGTTACTTAGTCACTTGCAAGCCCCGAAAACTGCAAGAAAGCAGTGATAGAAACAAACTGGAAACAGAAGACTAAAGGAAAAGCAGAAGCAGTCCAAGGGTTAACCAACTTGAAATGGGATTATTTCCAGGTATACATGGTAATGCCACATAGTCATTGGATTACTCTCAAGTATATCATCAATTTTACTGATAAGATAATGCCAGCTCTTTCTGATTCTGTTTGCTTAACTCAAACAAAGATGGAAGACAGTCAGCCGAATCCACTCAAGAAAATACTAAATGGTTGCGACGTTAAGGAGCAAATTTAGAAATAGTTAGATATTAGATTTAATTTTAGAAATAGTTTTTCTTAGAAAGAGGACGGTCATTTAAATCGAATCCTCAATTTCTGTAAATAAGTTATTTAGTTAGTAGTATTTAAACCCTTCTCATGCATTTAGAGAAGGGTCCAGAAATTTATCAAAAATTTGTCCTCAGAACATGCACTTTTGCACCCTCAGAGGAAGTTTTTGGTGAATGAATGGAACATGGTTTATTTGATATTTGCATTTGATATCTGCTACTGATGTTGCACTTTTGTACTCTTAGTGGATGTTAAATCAAGGAGAGATAAATCAATTGTCGCTTGAAGTTTATGAGTAGGACTAGTTATAAATGGTACTTTTATCTCTTAACCATTTCTGCTTATGCGTTAAAGTGATATTCAGTTTTCAGTTGTTTATATATTACAACATGGATGCCTGAGTTATCATTTGGCACTTTTGTATGGTGATAACTATTTGTTTATGCTTAGTGTATGAATAACTCATTTATGCAATAAGTTTTCACAACTGTTTCGTCTAACTTCTTATACGAAGTAGTTCATTTTTATTGAATTATTTTCTTATAATAGCTCAATGATCTTTATTACCAGTTATTGTTTGAAATCTTTTTAGATCACAGAAGAAAGATCACACCCCGGGTTAGCATAAATTTTGATATTTTTTTCTGTTTATTAGAATACAATAACATATCATTAGATTAGAATTAGGATAGAAGTATTCCATTTAGAACATAAATACCCATCTTTCTCACACATACACTGAATTAGGAAACTAGTCCCATATCCCCAGTCGGACCCGCTATACCAAATGGATAAGGAGCTGCCAACCAAGGTTCGGACCGGGCGGGTATCCCCCTTGTTGTTGACCCACTTTTTGGGGCCTTCAACATATTTGGCGCTAGAAGGAGGGCCTGAACTATGAATGGCAAGTAAATCCAAATCAAAATACCATTCTAAGAGTAAATCGCCCTCACCATCTCCCCCGACTTCTCCATTACACTTAAATCCAGAATTAGAAGTCGCTGGAGCATCAACCGCTGCTACAAACCCTAACATTTCAGAACAATCTATTATTGAACCTCCTGAAGTCGAATCTCTAATTCACAAACTTCAGCGATTTTCCATTTCTCGTCAAAGATCTGATAAATCTCAGGGCAATGTGACTTCGTAGTATAACCCTGCTCATCCCCTGACTAGATTAAAGAGTGAAAAGTTTGGTGCTCAACCAACCGAATTACCTCTTCCCAAAAGGAAAAGAGCAAGGAAATCACCTAAAGATTCCGACAACGAGACTCTTTCATCAACATCATCCATCTCAACCTCTTCACCGCGAAGTCAACCATCCACTCCTCCTCTTCAGACCATTGTCAATCCACCAAGTGGAACCCTTACAACTCCACCTCAATCATCTATGATCGTAATATCCTCTTCTTCCCAACCACATGGATCATCTTCTGCACTTCCCCCTGTTAGCAGTTCAACAATGGCCCAGTCTCCATGGAATAACCCTGGGGTAGTCTTAATGCCTGCCCCCTTGAATCAAATACTGGCCCATCCCAAGAAATGGCTGCCTAAGTTCAATCTCGAGGTAGGCATGCTAGCAGAAGAGCACATAAACAAATTTATGCTATCCATTAATCTCAACGGGGTACTAATGAAGATGCTGTTGTTCAAATATTTCCTTATACTCTGCAAGGAACAGCCGGATCATGGTATTTCTCATTACCCTCTGGATCTATTACTAGTTGGGACATCTTCCAAGACTAATTCCTAACCAAGTTTGGTGACGACAGGTCTACGACAACGTTAATCAATGACCTATCCAACCTTAGGGCTGAATCTAGAGAACCTATCAAAGACTTCAATCTACGTTTCAATAAAATTCTAAACAAAATTCCTACTGCTTAGTGTATGAATAGCTCATTTATGCGATAGGTTTTCACATCTGTTTCGTCTAACTTCTTATACAAAGTGGTTCATATTTATTGAATTCTTTTCTTATAATAGCTAAATGATCTTTATTACCAGTTATTGTTTGAAATATTTTTAGATCGCATAGAAGAAAGATCACACCTCGGGTTAGCATAAATTTTGATGTTTTTCTGTTTATTAGAATATAATAGCATAGCATTAGATTAGAATTAGGATAGAAGTATTCCATTTAGAACATAAATACCCATCTTTCTCTCACACACACACTAAATTGGGAAATTGGTCCCATATCCCCTATCGGACCCGCTATACCAAACGGATAAGGAGCTGCCAACCAAGGTCCGTACCGGGCGGGTATCCCCCTTATTGTAGACCCGATTTTTGGGGCCTTCAACAGGTTCCCACCATCAGTTTCGTCCACACTAATAAGAAATCCTCTCAGATTGCCCATGCCATTTATGAAAAGGGTATTTCTATTAGTCATCTCTCGGCATTATGCTCAATTGGTCTCCTGTTCACCAACAATGTGAATGAAGGGGTTGTGAGAATTTCAATTATCCATTAAAACACTCGTGAGGTCACATATCTCATCTCTTGTTTGAATGATATTATATGAATATAAAATAATTAAATATGTGCAACAAGTAGTGTTGAGCCTCGTATCAAGGGCCATCACTCTGCTCTTAGATCAATTTCTCATTTTAATTTTGATTGAAAAACTTGCACTTCATTTTTAAAAAGGTTTGTATTTGTAATTACCACCACAAATGCATCAATTGTGATATTTGTTATTGTCACCACAAATGCATCAACTGTGATATTTGTTATTATCACTACATATGCATCAAATGTGATATTTGTTAGAAAGTTGTTGTGTACATCATGTGCAGTTTAAATATTTACAATATGAAGTGGAACTTCATGACATATGCAACTTACATTTGCTGACATTCTGTGGGTAGGGCGTTACAGGTTTTGTTGTTATAGATTTTGTCACTACACCAACACAAGTTTTCTTCAACCACATTATATTAATATTTAATGTAATACCCTCACAACTTACTTTGTGAGCTTTACATTTAATTGTTGGTGGGAGAGTTAAAAGATGTAATGCCCTATTTGATCTTATCATGCTAATTTTTATTAGTGTTTAATTAACCTGAAAATATTGACTTATAATTATTAAGAAATATTGGTATATACCTACATTTGTAAAACTGTAATTTTATTTTACTGATATGACTTTTATTATTGTTATTATTCAAGCCCCAACTTGTCTTCTCAAATTTAATTTTGGATAGGATATGATCTCTTACAATTTATTTCCAAATTTAATATCCATATTCCAAGATGTCTTTTCAAATCTAGTTTTGAGAAGATATGGTCTTCTCCAATTAATTTCCAAATTAAATATCATATCTCAAGATGTCTTTTCAAAATCCACTTGGGAGAAGATATGGTCTTCTTCAATTTAATTCTAAATTAAATATCCATAGTTTATTCCCAAAATATTTTTTCAATCTACTTTGAATAAGATATGGTAAGAAAAGTCAAAGATACTAAATGAAAAGATGAGGGAGTATTCATAATATTAATGATAGGTGGTTGAGGTGGATGGGAAGAAGAGACATAGAAAAGGAAAGATGATGAGAGGAGAGGGGCGATCATTGGTCTTGGTTTTTGGTTTTGGAGGATTTTGTTTTGGGGGAGGAAAGAGGAGAAAGAGAAGGGAGAGAATGTAGAGATAAATGAGGGAATACAAACTTGGATCTGAAGAGTCTTTGTTTAATTTGGACACACTACATTTGGTTGGACTTGAGCTCGGAGGGCTAGGGAACCTGTGGAGGTTCCGTGGGCTAGGAAATCATTCCTAATAGGCTAGGAGGTAAATTCAGTCGGGTAGTTGGGAGGAGCATCCCAACAGAGTTAGGACCATCTTAACCAAGCTATTGGAATATGTATTCTTTCGTTTATTGATTAATTATGTAAATGGTTGAAATGAAATTTTTACTTGTTTAATATGTTGTAAATAAATTTTAATTGTATATTGTAATCAAATAAATGTTGATTTATAAATAAGTCATTTTCCTTCTTATTGTGTTTAAATTAAATAAATTTAGTTTTTAGTTAGATGACCCTAGGATGGATCCTCACCCATGGTATCAGAGCCACATTTCAAAATTTGAGGCTTAAATCCCACCAACATCATAAAACCATTGGGGTCAGAGCTAGTATAAGGTCCAGTGCAGGGTATTGTATTTTTTATGCTTTCTTGGATTTTTTTCTAAATTAACCCAATAACATACCAATGAATAAAATTTATCCTATGATGACACATGGTAAATCTTAGTATGGAATATAATTTAGTCCATGAAGTGTACCCTTAGAATGTATTACCACAATATACATAAACATGGAAAATATTGAAATCCACAACTCTATGATGGGCTATAACGTAATAATACAAGTTTAAAAGAAAGTAAAAAAAACAACTTATAAAAAAAAACACAATATTTCATTCTACTTTTAATAGATTTTATAAAAAAATTTCTCTAATATTAATACACTAAATCTAAATTACTAAAAACATTTAATATGTTCTAGTTGTATATCTCATATTTTACTGCTTGTTAAAGATTGAATTGCTTTGGACAAAAAGATATTTTATTTTACTGCTCGTTAAAGATTGAATTGCTTGTATATCTCATATTTTACTCCTGGTTAAAGATTGAATTGCTTTGGACAAAAAGATATTTTATTTTACTGCTCGTTAAAGATTGATTTGCTTTGGACGAAAAGATATTTTATAGGCCGACATAGTTTTATAATTCATAACTCTATCATTGGCTATACAGTGATAAAACAAGTTTAATTCCCTTTTAATAGATTTTATTAAAATATATGTTTTTACTCAACATTTGTATTTAATATTTAATATGCTCAGTTGCAAATCTCGTATTTCCATCTAGAGGTCTTTTTTTCATATGTAGTTAATATTTAATATGTTATAGTTGCAAATCTCATAGACATTATTAAAAAATTATATTTTTTTACTCAACATTTGTATTTAATATGCTCAGTTGCAAATCTCATATTTCCACCGCTGGTTAAATGTTGAATTTTCTGGAGATCTATTTTTCATATAAATAAAAGAACTGAGAAACTTCCGTTGCCGGGACTTGAACCCGGGTCTCTCGGTAGAGATTTTTTTTCATATAAATAAAAGCATGTTAAATGTTGAATTTTATTGAGATCTATTTTTAACATAAATAAAAGAAACCAAAAGCTTCCGCTGTCGGGACTTGAACCGGGGTCTCATCCTTCTGTAGTAGAGGCTTGGGAGCAGGTGGGCAATTCCAGTGGGGTTGGACACCGACAAAAGAAGGATGAAGCCAAAGCACATGGATGTTGCCATGGTTTGAACTTTGGGCTCATGAACAGTCGTATCTCCTCCTAATCCAAAATAAATAACTCCACAAACAAACCTACTATCCATTCTGCTGAAACTAAATCTCCAAATGATAGTGGCAAAGAGTCACGTACTACTCGGACAATGTCTTCCATAAGTAGTAATACAAGAAGCAATCCATCCACTCCCAAAGTAGGAGATGATTTGAAAGTCTCATCCTAGTTGTGTGAAGCTCTTAGTCATCTTTTCAATACTATAGGCTGTGCTCAAAACAGAGACCCAAATCGATTCCCTCCTTAAACTGTCTTAGATACAAGAACCCATGAAAAGGAGCCCTCTGTAAACTTAATGCAATAGAACAGGGAACCTTGCCTATATGAGGCTTCCGACCTCTTTCTCGGTATGTATACTACCTGAAAATGAAGACCCATATGAGTTTTGTTTCTTCTGATAGCTCCAGAAACCTAAAATAGGTACGTCCTAAGTGGGTACTCTGCTATCCAGAGAGGCTAAGCTAGACACTTTTCTCCAGCCTCTTCCTCTACAGGTAGGGTAAAAGAAGTATCCTACGGGGGCTTCACTCAATGAACCTTTGACATATCACGTGCATTCATGGCATACTAAACAATACCCTTAATTTGACTACATATTGGAAAACCCTTTAAAAATGCAGTAGTCTATAAAACGACTTTTTGAAAGTTTTTCCGGCAGATTTTTACGGTCAAAATCCGGCAGCAATTCATTGGAATCTCAGGTTTGATAGCTAGTTTCTACACAATCAATGGCTCCGAGGGGTTTTCCAGGGTGCTGAATCCAAATATGCAGTTAAAAAACCATTTTAACTGCTAAAAATCAAGATTTAACCTCATTTCTTCCGCCGGATTCCGTCACCAGAATCTCCAAAAAGTCGCATTATAGACAACTCCTTTAAAAATTACATTATTTAACCCCTTACAAATAAGAAGCCAATACACCTTCCCAATTTTAAAAATCCCTACTTTCATTAGATATTGTAGGTATCCATTTTTCATTCACATTTTTTATACCCCTTTATATTTTTTAAGTAACTTTGAACTCCATGTTTTATACCTACCAATATAAAAACCCTTTACCCCTTCTTATATGCTCAATATATTATGTCATTTTTTCCTCAATATATATCCCCCAATATGAACTCACATGGTATGGTATTGCTCCCCCTGAAAACGTCATGAATTATCCTCCCTTCACAAAAAACAAATCCCTCTAAATTGCCAATAGCCGAGGATCTAAAGCAATTTGTTCTATCAAAACCAATTTGTTCTATCAAAACTCTTTATCAGGTGTGCCTGATGCATTAAATTTAATGGCCAAAACTAGAGCCGTGTAGAAAAAAAGGCCACAAAACCATAGATAAATATCAGCTCGAGTCCAAGAATAAAACAACACTGATAGTGCGCGCTGCATATGCTCTATGGCCTCCATATTAAATGTCTCATTGTGTTCTACATTTTCGCTTAGGAGAAAACTATAATGTTAGGACAATAATGGGGAAACTAGAATGCTAGTAAAAAAAAATTATTTACATTTTTTTTAAAAGATATGTGCTATATGGCAATTAGATATGCTCTATGGCCTCCATGTTAAATGTCTCATTGTGTTCTACATTTTCGCTTAGGAAAAAACTATAATGTTAGGAAAATAATGGGGAAACTAGAATGCTAGTAAAAAAAAAATTATTTACATTTTTTTTAAAAGATATTTGCTATATGACAATTAGATTTTGCGAGCGACAACAAAAAAAAGTTAACATTTTATTTTTAGAGCACCAACACAAATTTAGGGTTTATGTTAATATTTCATTTTCAATGACTTTCCTTGACTTTCAAATTAATCATGTTTTAATATTCATTTTCACTGACCTTCCTTGAATTTCAAATTAATCATGTTTAAAATGATAAACTGACCCACTAATGAGAATTAAATAGTTAAATTTCTTTAGGACATTCTTTACACTTAGATAACCAAATATTTTTACCAAGAGTTACTGCCCACCATAACTTATGCAATTCACTCTATAAATTTATATAGAAGTTTATTGAAGTTAGTGGCCACCAAATTTACACTTAGATAGCTACCATAAATTATGCAATTCACTACATAAATTTATATAGGAGTTTACCGAGATTAGTGCCCACCAAAATTTATGCAAATTGTGGTAGAACCTTTAGATAGAAGAATTATTGACTTTGTAAACAAGAATAACCTATCTATGTATACAAGAAGGTTGTAATTTCCTATAGAGTTAAGTCCCTTTAATAAAATCGAGATTATTTCTTAAAAATTGAGATTAACATTAATACAAAGAAATATTATTTTGCAGAAAATATATTTTCTTACAACGATATTAATTCATATAATGACAAGGATTAGTAAAAATTTTGACCTTTTAAGTTGCATTAAAACAAGTTGTTTATTTATTAATAATATTCAATAATATAAATGAACTTATTAAGTGAAATTTTACAAGTTGCTCACATTATGCTTGATGCCATGCATAATTCTTAACTTTTTTTTTTTATGCAATTTCTTGAAAAAAAAATTGAGACAAAATAAAGTTATATTGAATATTGTCATAATATTAATATGAATATGTTTACAAAATAGAAATCCAACATATTCAGATCAAAGTGTCAAAGGTGAAAACCAATTGATTAACACATTAGAACCTCCTCTAAGACAATATATAATATTGAAATATTAAAACATGTAGCACTAGCCATTCTATATATATCATTGGGATAGTAAATAACTAACAAATAATGTCAGTGTTGAGTGATTGAGGCCATTAAACACCTACTTTGAAAGCACAAGGATTATATATATATATATATATATATATAATCCTTGTGCTTTCAAGTAAGTGTCTAATGGCCTCAATCAACTCAACACTGACATTATTGTTAGTTATTTACTTGATTATGGGGCTTGGAGGGGTAGTTACCCTAACCATCACTTGATCAATCTCCACCATCTATCAATCAAGATTGTATCTACGTTGTTGATTCTACTAGTTGGTTAGGGCTTCCGGTAGACAACGTGGACCCAAGCCACAACCCAAGTCCACGTGATACACTTTTATGTGGCAACCGTCATAGATGGAGGGTATAATTTTAATTTTATAAAATGCTTATAAAATATACAACCATGCCATACAAAAGGTTGGTGAACACAAATTAACCCAAAGTATATATATATATCACGTTGGTGGTATATAGTATTATGAAAGTAAATAGTTTATATCATTATATATAGTACTCTGAAAGCCAATAGTTTATACAATTCTCATAATGTAAATTATGCAGGTAGGTATGGGAAAAAAGGTATTGCCTACCATAGTTATATGAGGCATATTATTATGTAAAGGAATATATATATATATATAAAACACGTCGTATACATTAGAGTTTCACCATAATTCCAACTTAAGCTAGAATTTAAGAGTATGCATAGACATTTTGTAATGAATTTCCATAGGAGCGGAGTAGAATCAACAAATTTTATTTGTATACAGTAAGTAATGCATGTTCGAATATCTCAAATGATGATCATAAAGAATGATGGAATTTTATAATTTTGAGAAGCTTTACCTTGTAAAAAAAGGATTTATCGTGCCAATTTCTAGGACAAATATGCACTTTTTCTGCATAAAAATGGAATAGATGTTATATATGGTATCATAGCAAGTCAAGTTACAATATTGTGGCCTTGCTTTTTATAAGTTAATAAGTGTCTATATCTATATATAGAATAATAGAAATTTGTATAGGATGAGCATAATGGTTGAACCATAAGGACATACACATATTAGGGAAGAATAAATTTATGTGCATTTGGGACAGCAAGCACAAGTACCCACTAGAGAGCTATTAAACATGATGAAAAATTTACAGACATAGCTGTTAAATCTATGTGCAAGTCATGAGTAGCTACTGAAAGCTAATGCTAAACATGAGTAGCTTATTAAGAATCTAACTAATAAATCAAATCCAAAAATAGTAGAAATAGTGAGGGATCAGGAAAACCAAGGTTAGACATCTAAGCATAAAACTACGAAGGAGATGGAAAAAAGGCAGGAAAAGTATGAGGAAGGGAAGGAGTATAGTTCATAAAAGAATCATACAAAACCAAGGAAGAGGCCCAAAAGAGAACTCTGTGGCGAATTTAAAATATCAGACCCCCAACTTATGATGGGGAGATGGAAGAAGTAGCTAAAGTATGGCTCCTTAATATTAATAGATACTTTCAAGTGTATGAATATTCTACAACGTTAAAAACCAAGTTGGCTACTTATCAGTTTTAGGGAAAATCCTCCCGATGGGAGGAATGAAAATAGTTCTTAAGTTAGAAGGTAGAGATATTGAGTGGGAGGAATTCCAATGGTTATTTAAAGGAAAGCATTTGATTAAGAATTATGTTGATGATACAACTTAAGAATTCCATGATCTAAAACTAAGCCAGATGTCGATGGACAAATTAGTAACCAAGTTTACTCATCTATTATGCTATGTGCCATACCTAAAAGAAGAAAAAGAAAAAGTACAATGCTTTCTAAACTACCTTCCACTTTTTTAAGAGTGAATCAAATACAAAAATCAAAAGACTATGGACAAAGGAAAGCCATAATCTACTACCAACAGGCCAAGAAAATAAATGAAAATATGAAATATTGGTTTAATAAGGAGGACAGAATGGCTCGGGGTGGAAATGTGGAAAATTTGGGCCATTTAAACAGCCTCGTAAAGGTAGTCATAACTAAAATTTTAGTAGAAACAACAACCAAGCACTAAGAACACATAACCAAACTGAAGTTGGGTCCAAATAGGAAAAAATCAATAGTAAGGGACTTGATGGTAAATATAGGGAACATTAAAATGTTAGGGTTGTGGAGAACCCCATCTATTGAGGAATTGTCTGTATAACACCAGGTCCATGAAGAACCTGTTGAACCTCCAAGAGGCCTCGATTGTCAATAATGTGGCTAGAAATATATCATGCATCAATACAGCTTTGGAAGGTCCCCAAGCAGAGCATTAGTCCACCATGGTAGAGATAGAAGGTACTATTTTAACAAATATATTAATGTACTAATGGACCCTAGTGCTAAATTGAGTTATTTTAGCCCTCGGGTTGTAGAAAATTTTAAATTTAAATATGAAAAATACAAGAATTCACGATTGGTTGAGTTGCCACTAGAATGAAAAGAAAGGTTCCTAATAGGGCAAAGAAATTCCTAGTTATATTAAATTGAAATCAGACTACCATGAATTTGAATATACTACCATTAGGCGCATATGACGTGTTCGTAGGGATGTATTAGCTAGAGGGGCATTAGGAAATTGTTCATTGTTTGGATAAAATTGTCACATGTTTAGCGAAAAATGGAGAAATTTGAATTGTAAGGGACATACCTAGGCCCATTTCTATGTGATAGATATTTTTGCTACAATTAAAGAAGGATGCAATGAAGGGATGGCAACTTTTTCTATTTAGGTGAAGGACCGCTCATTAAACAAAATAGCAAAATATGTAAATGAATTAGAAGTTTTCCAAGACTATCAAGATGCATTCCCTGATGAAATTAATGGTCTATGAAAAAAAATGAAAATATATTTTTCCATAAAATTTATACCACGGGCAACACCAGTATCAAAGGATCCTTATCGAATGAGTGTGTTGGAGCTGATGGAGTTGAATATGCAGTTGTAGGAAATACTAAATAAAAGGTACATTAGACCTATTGTGTCACCATGGGGTGCACCAACCCTTTTTGTCAAGAAAAAAGGATGAAAAGTTTAGGTTGTGCATTGATTATTGACAGTTGAACAAGTTGGCTATAAAAAATAACTAGCCCTTACATAGAATAGATGGTTTGTTTGACCAAGATAAGCGGGCAGCAATGTTATCTAAAGTAGACCTCAGATCTAGTTAGTATCAGCTAAGAATTAAAGAGGAATACATACCAAAGACAACCTTTCAAACAAGGTATGGACATTACGAATTTACAATATTACCTTTTGGACTTATGAATGCACTTTCTACCTTCATGTGTTCGGTGAATAGTGTCTTCAATAAATTCTTGGATAAGTTCATATTAATTTTTATAGAAGATATTTTAATATATTCCAAGACTCAAGAAGAGAACAAGAAGCACCTGGAAATAGTGCTACATACCCTATGTGAACACCAATTATACACCAAATCTAGCAAGTGTGAATTTTACTAAGATAACATAAAATATTTTGGGCATGCTATTTCAAAATAAAGAATATCAATGAATCTTGAAAAGGTAAAGGCCATCCTCGATTGGCTAGTCTCAAAACATCTGGTTGATATAAGATCATTTATGGTAATTACTGTGTATTATACAGATATGCAGAGGTATTCTCTAAGCTAGCAAACCCCATAACTTCCTTGTAGAAGAAAGGAGTGAAATTCATGTGGACACAAACATGTCAGGAAAATTTTGAGAAGTTGAAACATTTACTGACAGTGGCACCTATGTTAAAAATAAAATACCCAGGTAAGGATTTTGTAGTATGTACTTATGCTTGATTTTAAGGTATTAGAGGTGTTCCCATGAAGGATGGACGTATGGTGGCCTGTGAGTCTCGTAAATTAAAAGAACATGAAAGGAATTATGTAGTATATGATCTTGAGTTAGTAGAAGTCATCCATGCCCTTAAGATGTGGAGAGCCTACCTAATTAGTAAGAAATTCACATTGGTTACATATCATATAATGTTAAAATATTATTTCAACCAATGTGGCATGAATGCGAGGCAGGCTAGGTGGAAGGATTTCCTAATAAAATAAGATTTTGACATAAAACACATAAAAGGGAAAGAAAACAAGGTGATAGATGCACTAAGTTGGAGTTTAAAACAAATAAGTGAGGGGATAGTGAGAAAAACATAAACAATTTTTTCTAAACAAATAGAAAAGGTAGTGATAAAAGATTAAAATTGTAATCAAATTCGTGGTAGTCTAAGGAGTGAAGTTGGTTAAATAAAGCATATAATTATGAAAAATAATGAAAAAATATGGTTTGGTGCTCATGGACTAGACAATTTCACCTTTCTCGATTGGAGGTACTCACTAGGTGGAAAGATTAAGGGGTTGGGGCTTAAAACATTTGGAGAATTTTGGATAGGAACTTAACATTAATTTTTTTTGGTGGAATATTTACAATTATGGACTTTTACAGAAAATCATTTCTGAAAAATACTTAAAAGAACAACCCTTACAAATGTGGATTCCAAACGATGCTTTCTCTTCGA
Source organism: Pinus taeda (assembly GCA_000404065.3). NCBI lineage: Eukaryota > Viridiplantae > Streptophyta > Pinopsida > Pinales > Pinaceae > Pinus > Pinus taeda. The sequence goes on along the minus strand of APFE031589272.1, from coordinate 35,323 downwards.
AAAAATGTTCTTATATTTGGAATGGTTTCATGAAACTCAAATATTTGCTCCTTGGTGATCTATGTTGGGATATCGGGTTGGGTACAGAGGTGGAGGTGGGCTTGGACCCCATCCAGGGGTTTGGAGGCAATCACAATTTTACCTAGGGAGATCATTCTCCATATCCAGGAGTTGGGGATATATAAAATACATCAGTTGGGAACTTATGATGATCCATTAGTTCTATATCCAATTTGGATTAGAAATGAGGCATTGGGATTTGATGGTTAGATGATGAAGACTTGGGATGTTTAAAATTAAAATTTGTATGAAGCGAGAACCAACTTCAGTGACAATATCGACTCACTCATTTGGAATGGTAGATACTCCCAGAACATATATGTTGAAGAAATATATTTCCATATATTCCCTACATATAAATTTCCTCTAGGTATGGAATGGTACAAGTTGATATGGAAATGGCACATGCCCCCCAAGTTGAAATGTTGTGGTTGGCTAGAGGGACACCACAAGATCGTCACATGGGAAAACCTAAGCAAGTGGGGTTTCATGGTCCAGGTAGGTGTTATATTTTTGCCTATAGGATTCATAGGATCACATACATTTATTCCTCAAATTCCTAGGCGTTATCATTAATTGGATTCATGTATTACAGAGATTTAACATTAATGTTAGTTGGAAATATTCCACTATAAATTAGTGCATTGTGGACTAGTATAATAACTTCAAAGGCTTAAGACACTTGCTATCTTTATTTTCTGGGGTATTTGGAGAGTCAAAAGTGAAATTATTTTTTAAAAAATCCCTTTATTGACAGAATTTTCATTAAAATTATATCTTTTATCACATAATATTATTAGAAACCTGGCATTGGGATACACAAATATTTTCTGCCTATTGATTGCTGAAAAAATTCCCTTGTTATTTTTTTTTGATGGGACTACTCAGGATATGGTTTGTGGTTGTGGATCTTATATTTCCTTGGCTCCTATATTTAATTACGGTTTTAGTTGGAATGGTGTTCTTGGACCAATTACAAAGAGGAGATCATGGCCTAATGGTGACTTCTTTATTTGCACATTAGTTATTTATTTAGATCCTTATCTGTCTTTAGAGACTCAAAAGTATCTATATATTGGGTCAACCATAGATATTATTTTAACCCTATACTATTATCCAACTCGTTAAAAACTCGTTAAAGTGCATTAAGGCCATGTTTGAGCACTTCACTAATCTCACTTTTTCCCATATTTTCCATCTTCAAAACTCCACAACAAACATATTATGTAAGAGGGGACTATCCATGTAGGCGAGAGTGATCAATTTCGAGGTGTATAGATACGATAATTTACTTGGTGAAGGGAACATTCCTCTCACTATATATATATGGCTTTGATGCTTATTTTTCATTTTCTCATGGGCCTTGGCAACTATGGTTTTTTGTTGTTTTTCTTATATGTTTATGTTTGGCACACTATGTGTAGTGATATCAGACATACATCTAAGTTTATTCCACATCTAGTCATTTTTCTAAATGTTTTAATATGTAATATTACATCAAGGACTGTGATCATATGTTTCCTACATGGTCATTTTGGGATCTATAATAGGCCAAAATATTGGAGATATTCTCTGGGATACTTTTCTTGTTTGGAAATTTGTAATGTAGTACTCTAGTTAGAGCATACAATTCACTATGAACTATGGATCATGTAAATTGGTTTACTTTAATATAAACTTGTTGTTTTTTTCTTGCCTAAAAGAAAGTTAGTGTTAGCCATAAACAAAATATTTCAATGTCTATATTAGTAACATAACTTTATATCATTTTTTATTGAGAAAAATAAAGTAACACACACATATTCACTTTCTTTTGTAATAGAGATGTGTGATTTAGTGTTAGTGTTTTTTCTTGCCTAGAAAAAAATTAGTGTTAGCCATAAATAAAATATTTCAATGTCTATAGTAATAACATAACTTTATATCAAATTTTATAGAGAAAAATAAAGTAACACACACACAAACACACATATATTCCATTTTTCATATGGAGTTGATATATAATATTTGAACAAACACACATAATATTCCATTTATATGAGTTGGAATATAATATTTCATAAAATCAGATATCTCAATATGCATGTTGTGGAAAGATTTGTAATTCCTTTAATATGGAATTTGATAGTATAACATTTTAAAAATATTTAATAACAAAAATAATTTAAAGCTGAGCTGTGTGTATACAAGATATGTAAACATTTCAATATATATATATATAATTATATATATATATATATATATATATATAATATGTATATATATTGATATATAATTATATTATATATATAGAGAGAGAGAGAGAGGGGTATGCATCATTATAATAGTTAGATGAGAGAGAGAGAGAGGTATGCATTAACATTTTAATGTGGAAGTATGAGTAATATATAAAATATTTCAGTACCAGTAATATATATATCATATATAAAAAAGGTTTGAATCTTCACAGGTTTGATCCCTCTAGCCTCTTAGTAGATTTGTAGATTTAGAGTTAGAAATATGTCGGTTAATTAAATTTAAATATGAAGTTGTGATTTGATCCCTTTAGCCTCTTAGTAGATTTGTAGATTCAGAGTTAGAAATGTGTCGGTTAATTAAATTTAAATATGAAGTGTAAAATATAACGGTTAATAAATATGAATCAATATTTTAATTTATATGGTCAAATAGTTTTTA